>DWGJ01001232.1:0-21355 GCA_018246895.1 Aspitha aspitha aspitha
TAAATGTCAATTGTCAATAAATTTTTACATAAAATCAATTTCTGAACGCACGATATTTGTCATATATGATTTGACATCATGTAACCACGGCAACGCGTGGTCAGGTTACTAGTAGACTTTTAATTTCAAGTTTTTCTACTTTTCTTTATTATATCCCTGTTTTTGTGCTTTTAAAAGTCTACACATTTAATGCCATTACATAAATTAATAAGCAGTCAGATTTTATTATGCGTTAAATTCTAATTTTTTACGACGCCTCGCTTTGGTTTAAATCAAGATTATGTTTTCAATTTACTAGATGAACTTCACGAAAGCAAGTGGCCGTCGCTAGATGGTAGTGAGGCCATTTCTAAAACGTCTCGGTACGCCGCAATGTTGTATAAATGAGGAAAATGGCAGTAATTTCGCACAATAAGCTAGAAAAATCTCCACAATAACTCCTCCTGTCAAGACGCCGGAGAGCTTACGCAAAAAAACTTTTGTGTTGAATTTTGTCGATCGTTTAGATGTAAGGTTCTTTAGATTGATGAGGTCAGTACAACTCTCAGTATTGATATTCACCATCAATGTATTGTAATTTTGGAGAAAATAATACACTCGGAGGAAATAGCCCTTTTTTATTTTTTGCTACGGGTGTTATGAATTATTAGGAGGCGTAAAATAGTTGTATAAAAAGCTGACTTAAAAGTAGCAAAAGAAAACTGCATAAACCTGTGTTATAGGTACTGGAACTTTATATTATTTTAATATCGGAAGAATTTCATTGCTTCCAAATTATTGCTGTAGTCATGAAACTCATATCAATTGAGTTTAAACTAAACGACATTGTGTTAAAACATTTTCTGCTCCAGTTTTTGTGCATATTTTGTAAATAACTGAATTTGCGCGGGAGTAAATTTTTTCGATAAATACGAAGCGATGCATTGGATTCTGATTGAGTTAGCGTCAACTTGTTTGATTAAACGATAAAGATAAAAGGCAATATGTGATGTTTTTCTGTAGCGACACGTGCAGCCACATGGGTGCAGTCTGATGTTAAATAGTTATCTACAACTCATTTTAAACAGTTTTCTTCACCTTTAAACTAGAAATAGGTACATACTACACGGTACTTCATCGAAACATATTTTATCCTGTATAAAATGTTAAGCAATATTCAAAGTGAATTTAGCGAAATTAAATTCAATTCGGCTTAACTTACCTATTATGCAAAAGCAAGTATTAAAGCCACCGTTTACCATTGAAGCTAACGATATCAATATAATTAAGTATAAACAAAACGCATTTACATATTAATTCGTTACGTATACTACGCAAATGTATTTGTCGATAAAATAAGGTTGCAATCGCGGCGTTATGGCACTAATACAGAAATAAACATAAATTCTCATTGGTTTAATTAACCTTAATTTGATGCACTCACCTATTGTGATGCATTATATAGGTAACTGCGCAGTCATCCCGACACGAACGGTTCGTTTAAATTTTCAATTTGCCATAAGCTCTGCTCGATAGTTATCTGCACTAATGTAAATTAAACTAAATTTTCTGATCATGATCGCTCTGAAAATTTTCAGCATTTATTGCGGCAGCGCTATATCATGTCGATGTTAATTTAATTTAATGTGACACGGAAAGAAAGCGTCACGTGAGTGTACTCTCTTAACGGACCGTAAATCTCATGTAACAGTCGTCATTGGGCACGGAATTTTCGAGTGAAATATTCATTCGAGTATCAACGAAGCTATTTAAGAGCTCGTTAAGCGAAATGGTCCATTTGAGATTTCATGGCTAATTCTGTGGGATCGTAACTTCCTGTACTAATAAAACCTTACAATGTTCATGTGAATAAATATGTAGGTACTTGATTGTAGGTAGAGCAAGAGAGCTTTTTGTTATTATGTCACTATATATAAACTATAACCACTTTTCGTCACATTAACGAAATTGTGTCGTCATATTCCCTTTTCATGCATATGTTCAGCAATCTTTAAAAAGTGTCTAGCAGCTAAAACGTTAAAAGGAAGATATTGATATATAATTCCATATTTATCTGTTGTGAAAAGTAATTTAAAATCCATAATTTTCGTTCATACCAAGTAATGTTTTACTATTCAGCAATAGATGGCGCTACAAGTAGAGTAAACTCTAAATACTTATAAAAGAACTAGCCAATCTCACGAAATTTCCTAAATAATCAATTGTTAATATTCTGATATTATTATACATGTCACTATTTCAATCATTCAACTTACAAACGTAATATTTTCTTATTTTATTAATATAAACATCTTACATGATTCATTAATACTTTTCTTAATCAGTCAAATTATTGTTTTTATTAAATATGTTTGTTGTTTCCAGGTTTACAATTTGAATTTGGATTTAGGTTTGTGGACTTTTGAACCTTGACTGGTTTTATGACACCGATATTATAAATATTATTTTAATTTTATAGACGTTCTTGTTTATAAAATACAGAAAAGTAATGCAGTACTTACGGTACTAGGTCATACTTATACAATAAATAGAAGTAAGTATACATAAAATCGATAATATTAACAGTGATTCGTTCCATTGATCACCCAGTTAATATCCGGGTCAGCTCGTGTAAGCCACGAGATGTTCATTTGCATTGACCTGTGGAGGAGACGTATTGAAATAGCTCTTGGGAAAACGACTATATATGTTTATAATAAATATTATATAATTCAGTGATAAAATAGGTTTGTGTGCAATACAATTTTTTTTCGTCCCGTTCTAGCTGTTCGCTAGCTTCATGTTCGTTATTACTTGCCAGTGAAAATGTGGCTAAGGTAAGTTATTCATGGAATCGAAAATATTCATGGCTACACGTTGGTATCGCCGGTATAAAGTATAAATTATCATCCGTACCGAGAAATTCAGGGAGGCGGTATGAGATTGATTGAAGTACAAATTCATGAATTCCTAATGCTCAAGTTTAGTTTCACATATCTAGACTGCAGTTTGTTCTTAGTTCCGCGTTTCGTGGATGGCCACAAACCCCTTTAAGTCCCACTCTGAGTATGCTTGTCGCCCGCAATTGTGTGACGCCTGGACTATATTCCAGCACGTTGCTTTCACCAAGATACTCTTCGTGGATATTAATACTGAAATCGACTTTGACTAATTATAGCTACATAACTCCTGCAGTTACATTCTTTGATTTTTAATACCTATATATTATGTGACCTTTTGAAAATGTTAGTAAAATAGTAGCTAATTTTAAAAAATAAGATGAAAACAAATAATGTCAAGGTAAGATTTCACGTAGTAATTAAAAAAAATTAACATAATAAAATAAACTAATTAATATAAAGTAGGTATTAGCCAGAAAATCCTCCGATGATCGGCACATTCGCCGCATAAGTAGCATTTGAAACATGATTGACAAAATTGATTGATTGACAAAAATCATTATTTCCTTTTGCTTTCGCCTTTTCTTTTCCTTGCTTTTTTCGTCAATCTACCTTGCAGGAAATGGCTCGTACATTTTAGTTATGTCTGCGGATGATTCATCTTCTTTCGGCAAGTCATCGTTTCTACGAATTGGTGAGAGTGGATTCCTATCAATAAGTATGTTACCAAATTATATTTGTTCTGAGTTTTTGTACTTATATTAGTCATTTTCGCATGATTTGGGGTGTGTAAATCACGTCATTAAGTTAAGAAAATGTTGGGACCAATTTAGTAATCATTTTGACAACGTTTATCAGGATCAGGAAAAACCTTAACTCTTACAAATTAAGAATTTACATAGGTTATACATATATGTGCATGTAACTTTGGGACAGCATAATTTACAGCATTATTTACATTTAGGTGATTTATTTATATTTTTTTTGCTTGTCATATCAGTCCATTTATTGGTCCACCGCTGCACTGGTTCGGCTCCGAATGTAAAGCGATAAAGTTATAGTATACTAAGCTAGCATGCACTGGTACCTACAAGTATACAAGAAGTAAAAGGTTTTTTTTCATTTTACTTCATTAAAAATCTTACTAAGTAAATCTCCGGAGAGATTTGAAACACTATGATAATATCTATGTATATCATAGTTATGCAGGAAATTACTTTAAATTCCGAACTAATCTATTGGCATCAAAATCTATTAAAGATTTATTAACGTGCTAGAATGTTCAGTTGCATTAACATTTTTGGAAGCATTTCAACAATACACTTCCGGACTATACATACACTATGGAGTGGAGTACCTACACCAATATAGTTTTAATATACATACATAAGTTGTACGAGTACATATATTGGCCCGCCTTAATCTGTATACGTAACGGACAGAGAATAAATAAATGTAACAGAAATGTTTCTTTGGAGATCAGAATATGAACATTACTTGATTACTTCAATATTAAGTAGACTAGTAAATATGGGCGATCGTAGAGAATGCGTTAGCTCAATTCTCGTCAATTTGGTTTGCAAGTAGCTGTAGGTTTGCATGTTTAAAGTCAGTTTGTAATCTGAATAATGCAGTAGGAGTAACATTTGAGGTTACAGCAGTTCGAACAGGAAATATATTTTTATCGATATACATGGTAAGCAAACCCGAAATACATACAAACTTTTATCGTAGGTACAATTAATGTAAATCATGTACGTTACTGTTTCTAAAACTTGCACAGATGTTTAATCTAACATGAATTTGTGAATACATATACATACATATATGTAATAAAATTCGTTTTAATTATTTTAATATATCTATTCGGTGTATAATTTATTCAAAATCTATCTAATTTGCAACTGCTACCTACTAATTTGCTATACATGTAAAATTGTTGTTAAGCAACTTAAAATGATCTTAATCAAAATTTTAATTCAATTGTAGATTGTATAAATACGTTTATAGTCTGTAGTGGCCAACTCACAATTTATTGACATAAAGCATATACATATGTATGTATGTTACAAGCTATTTAATAACAACTAAAATAATTTTAACTTTTATGATATAAGCAACTTTGATAAAAAAATTATCAGTTCATTGGAGATTTTAAATTTACTTTATAGATGAAAAGGACAAGTAAAAGTGTTTCTGAGAAATCGGTTATTTCCTTCATGAGCATTATATCACAGGTGCGCGGAGGTATTAAACCATGAAGTCGGTCTGATTAATCCAGTAGTGGAAACCTCCGCGCCTTTGTCTGTGTAGCCGGGCGTACTTTGCGGTTTGTTGCATATTTCATACTATAGGTATTATACATGTGTGTGTTGAAAAATGTAAGAATCACGTGGGGTTAGTTGATATAGTATAGTACGAGTATATCTACTTGCAAAAATAAAATATAATAAATATATTTTTTGAAAAGCTCTCCTAGACTTCTAATAACGAATGCTATAATGATGGAACATTATTTTTTAATATTGCACCAAGATATTATACAATAAGTAGATACATAATATTACATATTAATTTACATTTAATATTTTATTTGTTTCGCTAATTTTGAGTAAATTGTACTTTAAAAGTTAGATAAATTCCTTTCATTACTCTTATACCAGTATAAAACATATGAGTAGAAGCTTTCTTGAAAACTCTACGCATGGTAGAGCAAAGCGGTATTTGCTGAAAACTTGACGAACTACCACATCGAACAAACATTGTACTGTGCATACTGAAAAATGGAATATGAACGCGCTTAGTTGAAGTTTATTTCGTTGCAACCGTAATATGATTGAAACCTGCTTGGCGAAAGGGAAAATATTAATAAATCTTTAATTGGCTACATCGTGCATAGATTTATTGAGAGAAAAGAAAATGTTTAACAAAAAATATAATACTACATTTCCGACGGTCGAACTGATACAAATTTACTTGCGGGTAAACACAGGTTTCGACACAAAAAATAATTATATTGTGTATGTGTTATTAATTAACATATTCGAAGAGCGAAAGCTCGTATTTATCAACTCCTTATATTAATCAATTAAATCAATTAATAAAATCGATAATTTAAATGGAGAACTATTTTCGAAACGGGAAACAGCTAAGAACCTTGACCTTAAAACGAGACTTAATCGAAAATTGAATTTGGAATCACACGAAAGCAAATCAAATTTAAACCAGGCAGCGCGAAGAGTCATTAAGTTTTGAGAGTCGGAAATTAATTCCTAAATGATTAAGGGGTCTTCGACGGCGACTTTTTTACAATTTGTATTTTATAAAGAATTTTTTCAACTTTTCACGAATCTTTTCAAGAATTTTTTACAATTTGTATTTTATATAGGTTCGTTCACGAATAAAAATACGATGATATTTCAAATTTTGATTATTTTTTACATCATTTTTCGCAAATCTTATAGAAGTATTTTCTGAAGTATTTTCGGGGTGAGTATTTGCCTCATTATAAACTTACCTAGGTGGTCACCATTTAGTACTTAATGCTAAATTTATTTTTATTTATTTTATTTATTTAAATTCTTTATTGCACCTTTAAAAGGTACAATGGGCGAACTTAATGCCGTGTGGCATTTTCTGCCAGTTAACCCTAGGTGGATGAAAAGAATTTGAGGCAGGTGTTAAGTTTATATGTATTAAAAAGATGCACATACATACATAAATACATAGAATAAACATACAAGCATAAATTTCTATAGAAATACACAAATAAACATACCATCATATACAAACATATATACAGATCTAAACATACATATATATAAAATATATGTACACACACATATATACACATTCTAATATAATACAATAGTAATTGCAGATAATTAATTGAATAGATAAAATAAATAACTTTCAGTAAGGACTGAAAGTTAAAAAATAAGGATTTTGGGTCAGATAATAATCGCGGAGCAGGGTTTTAAAAGAGTTTTTGCTGGGTGCCTTCCTAATCTCAACGGGCAGGGAGTTCCAGAGTAATGCAGCCTGAACTGAGAATGAGTAGTGAAAGAAATTACTAGCGTGCAGCGGAGTGTACACGCGAAGGTTGTTAGCCGACCGAAGTTCCCTATCATGTGTGGAAGAGCAATATTGGAAATTATCCTTTAGGTAATACGGATAAGATTGATCATTTAAGATCGAATAAAGAAGATGAAGAATTTATCTGACAATTGCTAAACATAAACCACGAATTATGAACAAGAATGCTGAACATGCATAATTCATTCAAAATGGTGTGCATTAAATAATAGTAATCGAAGCGTTTATAATAATAGCAGGTAGATTTGTAATGCGTACCAATGTTTTGTGCAATCACAGTACATATTGTGAGTGCTCCTTTTGTTGTTCGATTACGTCACTCTATACAGATTATTAATGCTCGAGTTAGTACTGTGGCGCATCTGATTTGTGGAGCTAGTCATATGAAAGCAATGCAAATGTAACATTGTATTTAATCGAAAATCGTTTTCTATTTAATATACGAAAGGGGCGGAAAGATTATATTACAACTCGTTATATTGTAATTTATCTATTAAGTTTCCTTAAGTAGGTATTAATTAATAATTATGCAATCTTCTCATATTACAGAAATACACAACAACATTCGAATATGATTGTGTTAAATATTCATTGCACGAATGTATCCCTGTTAATTCCATAAATTAATTAATGAACAGATTAGTCATTATGTTCAGTGTGCTGGATGCTAATTTACTGCAGAATTATTGGAATATATTGGAGTAAGATAATTACGATATTGTTATTCGTACAAATTTTCGATTCGCCAATTTAAATGTGTTAGCGAAATGCAAATTGAATTAATACTAAACAATGCTGTTGAATCAATTACTTTATTTAGTGATACTGACAAATGCGTCGATTGTTGATATCAGACTGTATGTATGTGGCGTATGCTGTTTAAAATAACTTCGGAATTGAAACTACAACTGCTCCATTACGAAATGCTAGGGATGGCGATTAGTGGTAATCCCGTGTTTTGGTTTTTTAATAAGTTTTAAGGCCTCCAGGGATTGGCACATTTCACTACAGATTGCTTTAGGTTATAAATTTCGTCACGTCATTTTCCTTCAGCCTTGTTGCTTTGGAGCTCTAAAAATAGCATAATTTTGTAACATTGAAGATGCGAATTTGAGAATTAAACCACTTCTACTTATAATATTGAGTATAGGTTTAAGCTTGTCAAAATTACATGATAGAAATGTTACATGGATAGTACCGAATGATGTATTGAGACTTTATCATTCATATTTTACCTACGGGTTATGTGAATCCAGGCCATAATGTATTCCACTAGGCTCCAGATGTGTAGCCTCTCGTGCCTCGTTACAGCTTGTTATATCCTCCACTTTCGGCCCTTTAGGCAATGTGAGCGTTAAGCTGGAAGCTTTCTTTTGCTATTAATACGCCAATTTGTATAAGTTGTTGAATTATTATGTGATTTAAGCCGCCTTATCTATCTATCTAGTATTATTAAGAGGAAGTGTGAATTATGTAAGTTTACATGTTTCCGCAGTGTAGGTAATCTTAAAAACAAATGTGCACTTTCATTTATTTTCATAGAGTGGCATAACATAGCAATTCAAAAAACCATCTACTGGTTCAATGGACGAAATAAATCAATAAAGATTGATATTTTAGATAAAATTAGTTATAGTTTTATTTATAAAAAAATCATTAAATGTTCTTCGTTCTTTAATTAACAGCAAACTTTTGTGATGTTGCATTTGTGAAATTATATATTTTTGTTAATACAAACACGGAGACATACGTTAACCTCCATTTCTTGTTCCAATATACTAAACACCTTACCTAATTGTATCTAAGAGATACAATGAATTTGTAAAGAAAATAACGGCAGTACATAAAAATTTTCAAAACAGAATTGAATTAAATAGCGGTATTCCGCTAATGTGTTTATTTGTAAAGTGCTAAATATAACCTATAGGTACTTATATTACAACTTATCTTGTCTGGTTTTTCTCTCTCCGTACATTTTTACCCAAACATTACCTGATAGAGATTGTTATTTAGCGAAAAGCACGCCCCTTTTCAAGTAGGTATTAGGTTTGAACGTACTCTATTATGCAAAAGTATACTTGTATTTAATGGTTTATATTCATGTGTCTGTAACTTCGCCGAGTTTGAAAAAGTTATATGCGGATTTGATGACCTTTCAAAGCAAAGATCTACATAAACTCGTATAACGTAGCCAGCAAGCATACTTTCCATTATAGATATATAAAAGTGTAACACAATATCTTCCTCCACTGCGATAATGTCAAGGAGAGCTTTTGCCGACCTTAGCGGCCCGAACTGCCGACCTAGTAACAATTGTTGATAAATTGCCTACTAAAAACGCTACGATATTGTGAACGGAAAATGCCACAAAACCTAAATATTGTGTGAATTGACATAGGCTCATGTATTTTTAGGTACCTACACATTTTATACTAATCGACAAAAATTTCTCTTTTCTCTTAGGCATTTATTATTATGGTAGACAAATTCATGTCTTTCTCATATTCAAGTGTTGTCTTAAGAATAATAAAATTACACTTTTTAAGGTAAATAGATAATAAATATTATTATTAATAGTACATATAATTGGTAACTGCAAATTCTTAACTAAAAAGCTTTGCAATGGTAATCTTAGCATACATACATTTAGGAATACACCTGAATCTTTGTATCATAATATGCATAAGTAGCATTCAATGTTACTAGGCCATGTACTCGTAGTTTTGTTAAGGGGATACTTTCCGAGGTGCGAGGCGGTGCTTCAACTGTACGAGTGTGTACTAAAATTAACTGTGCTATTGTCTCAAGGCGAGGGCAGTTCACGTTGGCTTTCTCACGTCTAGTTAGAATTTTACATTTGAACTTTATTTAAACCTTAATCATTTTTAACGTAAAAAATATCTTAGTATGTATCTCATTGTTCCGAAAAGTAGCTATGATATTAATAATAGTTATATTCAAAGGGAGAAGTGCTCCTCATATAATACTCATACAATGTCACGAATGTGTGACGAGAGTAACTAAGTCACTAATAAGTTGACCCAGTTCACGATAATTTTGGACTTGAAATTTTTAGATAGAAATCTTAATATTTTAATCCTCAGGGTCAAATATGTTATTGCTTTAAACATTGTTTCAAAGTAATAAAAAAGTGTATAGTAATACTACTAATAAGCAGATATATAAACTCCATACAAATCGACTAGATTTCTGAGCATGTCCAATTAATTTGAAGAGTGACTTCGCGCAACCAGAAACCGTACCGGGGTGTACACGAGAGCATGTCATTAAAAAGAGTGTTTCAATATAAAATTCAATGCTACATTTTATATAAAAATCATGGTCAAGAATTACAATTAATTTTAATTTTTTTATTGCAGTTTGCTTTTAGTACTAAAGTCGATTTCCAGTGATTGTATGTATTTTATACAAAAATAGAAAATATTTGCAAATAATTAAAATAACAGACGGCTAGAGATACTTGAGGTAACTAAAACAAAAATCTGTACCTATCGTTTTAGGCGATGAAAAAATAATACACAGCTAGTTAATAGAGTGTAAACGTCAAATACGTCCAATTCAAGTAATTTAATCTTTTAATTGATTGATTGATAATTGAAAGCAAATAAAGTTTTTTAACTGAAATTGCAAATATGAAATAATAAATCGTGAAAACTTTTCACAACACTGAAGCATGCTTGTCATTGACATTTGTACGTGTATTGATTGTGTTCACCTTTCTCAGCAAGAGCTGTCGGCAGCCTCTAAACTGTCGAGTTTGCGAAAATGCTGACAATGGAATATCGTCGGCTTTAAACGATATTACATAATGAAATAAACGATAAACAGATGTGTAAGGAATTTATTAACAATGCATAATACTTATAATAACATCTTTTCATTCATAAAATTGATGTTATACCATGTGCAAAGTTGGTACATAAATTAAAATCGGATAGGAAAATTTCTTGCCAGATAATCTTTGAGGAACAATTAGTTATCAAATTGTTTTATTGTGTTGTTTATGCCTAATGCGAGTCATTAAATATTGTGGCACATTAGAATAATTTTCAAATAAAATTTTCGGTCAATTCAAAACTAAATATTCAGATACTATGGGTATTGTTATAGATATATGTATATGTACGAGTATATTGATACAAAAAATGGCATTTTTAATCAAAAACTCGCTAATAAAGTTAGTTAAATTACTATTTTTCACCTTTGCTATACAATTAAAGTAATTATGTTTCAAACATTTCTAATAATGAGCCTGAGTTTGTAGTAAAACTGTCACGCAACGGAACATTACCTTCTGTGTTTCTCGGTTTAACCTTTTTAACTTAGTGCATTGTTTCAATATTGCATAATAATCGTTCATTTTTAGCTTCTTGATATGTATGATATGTATAGCATATATTAAGCAAATCCAATAGCACCATTTCATTTATGGACACTCTTCTACCTACTTTTAAAAGCTACATAATCAGTAAGTACTGCTGTTCAGATGTGCAAATTTTCATAATTCGTAGTTCAATTTAAAAAGTTTTAAAAGTTTCACGAACAAGCCACACGTTGCAGATGTATTTTACGTAAAACGAAATTGTTCTCAGTCTTCAAGGTTAGTTTTCAAAAGTTAATTCAAATACTCGGCTTCTTTTAGATGATGTATTCCAGACCGACAGTCGTACCCAGGAAAATCTGTTTAAGGTACTTGCATAATATTACTTTAACACGATTGGATACATTCTAAATCATTCTACACATGAACTTTCTTCTTTGAATGTTAATGTCATATACTGAATTCCTAATTTTTAAGTCATTATTTTACTTGTTTACCTATAGAAAACAGCAGCAGTACCCTGCATATAGGATTGTAAAGTTAAACAATAATTGTTTTGCAACGATTATTATAACCATATAGGATAAATTTTAATTTGTATATTGGTCATGATATAAATATACGTACGGACATGCGGCCATATATATGTATTAAAATGTAATATGATAGTGCTAAATATTTAAGCCATATTTAAGCAGAAAAAGTAAAATGAATGTTACGTGTTGTATAAGTTTCCACTGGCAACCGGGCAGTTTTCTGAAAATAGGTTAAGTTGGAATAGTTGGAGATTGTATAGGAAACTTAGAAAATGTTTACTCATACTTTGAAAACTTTACCACGAAAGGCTTCAAGAAATAATTTCATATATACGAAAAGTTTCACGCTCCTTATTATTGTTGATTCATTAAATGTATAATGTATATTTAATCGCACCTGCAATGGAAGAATGTGCCTGAGTGTCGTTCATGCTTTCCATAGTTTCGGTACAGATCCGTGCCAACGATGGCAACTACTCGTAAAACGAGTTGCAGACATATCATTTGTAACATTCAAATTGATTTTTGATACAAATAGAGTCAGAAACTTACATTGTAAAATTTGAAACCAGAAAGGATTTTTTAAACTTATCAAAGCTATGATTTTACGTCACGACAACAAACAAGACGGATCGTTTAGCGTGCCCTACGATCTGCTATGGAATATGCTAGTAGCCAGCATCTGTGTACATACATATATCCACAGACCGACCCCCCCGATATATCTTGGCGTTTTAGATTTTTTGCGATACGTAAATATTCCAGTACTACGTAGCTGTGTAAATCCCGATCCTCGGGAACTTCGAGATAAAAAGTAGCCTATTTGTTATTCTGAGTCTTCAGCTACCCACACACCAAATTTCATCGTAATCGGGTCAGTAGTATTTGCGTGAAACAGTAACAAACATCCATACATACACACAAACTGTCAAATTTTTAATATTAATAGCATTTGTTTTAACTCTTATCCTTGCGATTATTTTTTCTAATGTGCATATTCTATGGACAGATTTAAGTTGATGTTAATCCCAACTAATTTACCGAGAATAAATTGTGTTCTTCCATTCGCGTGAAATTAAAACAAGCATTTTTAGTTACTTAATCGTGTTTGGATCGCTTGTGATAAGCATGAATAATGGCGGAGCGAGGAGTTTGGGCGTTTCCGACCTATCCGTTGTAATTACGTCCTTAATTTAATTATTATCTAAAACGCAAGTAAATAATCATGCTAAATCGCTAATTACCATAAAATAATATTTATTAGTTAAAAAATTATTTTTAATATTCCTTCATTTATGTCCGTAGGTATAAGTGTTTTGAACACAGATATCAATGCGACATAGCGACTGCTTGCGGTTCGAATTTGTGTTAATGAAATAGAAAGAAATACCAAAAAACTAAAATAGAAAATCCATAAATTATCCTTAATAAAATAAATTTTCATCAGAAGTTATAAGTGAAATCGGAAAAAAAATACTATAATGGCAGTCGACTATTAATAATTTTACTAAAAAGTATAACCATTAATACGCCTACCGGTTACAAACGTGTTCAGTAGTGGGCGTAAAAAAGGCACCATCTATTAATACATTCACAAGACCCATTAATAAAACCACTGAGTCTTCTCCGTCCCGGTATTAATAGAACTACACTACAGATTACAGCGTTAAACCTGAAATTCAGATAACAGTTAATTGGTTTCTGCGGTTAACTTCAGTTACCAGTTGGAATACGCGTCCGGCTAAGTGAACACAATCAGCTTTGCATTATTCATGCTAACTACTATTTGTACTTGTGAAGTTACAATTATACAAATGTGTTTCAGACACTTCAGGATTTGTATGTAGTTTTAATAGCTGTATGTGCAGAATGCCTTCTATTTATGGATATTTTCATTTACTGTTACTCGATCTAAGCAATAAAAATTAAATCTTAAAATTTATCAGACTTTAATTTAAATATGCAGTGTTTTATTAGTGTACAAGTTATCTATATGTTGTAATATTTGTGTTTATTTATAACTAGCTGTGCCCGCAGCTTCGCCCGCGTGGAAATCAATATTTTCCCGTTTTTGCATAATTGCTGCTCCACTCCTATTAGTCATAGCGTAATGTTGTATAGCCTATAGCCTTCCTCAATAAGTGGACTATTTAACACAAAAATAATTTTTAAATTCGAACCAGCAGTTCTTGAGATTATCGCGTTCAACGAAACAAACTCTTCAGCTTTATAATATTAAAGTATGGAAGTATAGATTCTGCACATTTTCGGCCGAATCTTAATGTAACAAATCAATTATAATATTAGTATTAATATTAGGACTTTCGTTCTTGTGTGGAAGCGGTATGCGAGAGCCATTTAATATATAGGATTGGTTATCAACTCGTACGCTTGTATGTTTTTGGACTTCGCTAGTATGTTAAGGAATAAATTTTGTCTATAGCAATTATGGCAACAGGCACTCGAGTAGTTTGTTACGTAGAATAATCCAGATGTCATTGTTGTTACAGGAGACAATCACGAATAACGTACGTACGAAATAACAGTTGCAACCATAGACAATTAGCGCCTGGAATAATAATGAGGTCGACAAGCAGTTTTACTAGCTACCTACACTAATTGCAGTTTCTATTTCGCGATGACGATGACTTTATGTCATTATGTTTTCCGATAAAAAATACATTACGTGTAAATTATTCAGATATGATATATTATGCTTATCTACATGTGTTGGTAAGTTAATGAACAAAGCATTATGAGGAAGCACTTTGTAATCATTTTAAGCACCAATGTATAAATCTAGATTCTGCAACTGTCACTAATATAACGATGAGTAATTTGGAGCATTAGTCACCATGCGTATCAGTTGTTATTGTCTTGAGTTAAATTCCCTTTCTCGTTGTTTTTGTATTAGAAATTTCCTATTTCTAAAGAGCCGATAAGAGAAAACATAACGAGTTTGGAATGAACAAACTCAGAACTCGGGTCCGAAACAAGTTTTAAGTTTTGTGTAAGGTTTTTATTTGAAGAGAGTGACCAACTAATGTTACTAATTTATAATGAAAGCAATGTTTATTTAATATATACTTAATATAAACAATTAAAACGTGTGAATTGACAATATTGTCATTATTCAGTAAAAGCTTTTTGTAACTGAAAAGTTGCGAACTGGCAGGTATGTCGCCCGGTATTAATCCGACACTAGCCATTCATTGTAGTTTTATCCAACATTAATCATTGGTACGAGTACTTTACTACCCAGACCGCTGAACTACAAATCTTCGAGTTTTCCTATATCTGCTAACCCACGTCAAACCGCAATATATACAATAATAATATCTACGCTATTGCTGATTTTCAGCGTGATATTCCCATAGCCAAATCTATACTTTGCAACTAACCGTATAATGGAGGCCGTATAATCCTTAGGATGCTCCGTTTCGCGGCGAGACATGTGTCTGTCTGTACGCTGTAGTATATCTTTTGTGTGTGCATACGTCATTGTCGGAGGAAGGGCGGTCCTTTCTGGATTAGGACACATTACCGTATATCATATTATGGCAAAATAATTTTACAGTACATTTAAAGAACACATTTCAGCAAAAGTGGTTGGAAGCTTTCAGTCGTCGTTAAGAGTATGTAATTCTATGTTTAACTTACAACACATCAATGTTTATGTAAAATAATTTAAAAACTGTCGTGTAATAACATTAGAAGCTTTCTAGGCGTAGGAACTTACGCATTGTAGATATTAATACCTAGGTCCATGTAATCTATTCTGGGCTTTATGTTTTTTAATTCATAGGTTATTTTAAAACAAGCAAGCATTACGTTAATTGAATTAAAAAAGTTTTACGAGTCTGTCCACTTATAAATATAATAGCGAAATGTAACCATGACCTATTTTCCGTCATAAACTCTTGAAGTGGGTCTGGGCGCGATCAACGTTTGAACTTGACTCTTAAAACGAAGAATGCATAATGCACTTCGGGTGCGCTCTGAGCTATAACCGAGAACTTGAAGTACAATTGTTTACTGTAAATTTTTGATGTCTGATTAGTAGAAAACTTAAATATGAAACGTAAAAATGGCTGATGGAGAATTGATCAATTGTGTTTGTTGCGTAATTTCAAGCGTAGATAAGCGGGTATATCAGCAGTTGGTCAAATTAAAGTACTGTAGACATTTAGAGCAAATAAAAATCGTACTATATAAGGGTTGTCACTGATGTTTACTGTCCATTTGATATTGGAGTAACGAAGGAATAGTTTTGAACTGCATTATCCAAGAAAGTGTTTTTCTAATAACGGGTTAATACGTTAAAACTTTTATAGATATTATTTTATCGATTCTACTCCAATACTAAAAACGCTTTTAAAGCCAAGTGTTCCGAGAAATAATGTTATATAACTGCTATCAAGACAACAATCGATCGATAACGATTCAAATTCAACTCACAATTGCCAAAGTTACATGTTTTATTGTCATTCGTCATTGCTTTACGTGTCAGAATGGAGGATTTAGTTTAATTTATATTCATAGATGTCGAGGTATCTCGTACTAGATGGTACGAAATTTCGAGGGTTCCGTGAATATCCACTAGGGTGAATATCCTATATTTATAGGGAACTCTCATTTTTCTCTTGCCCTGGCGAGATCCGAGTCAGAGTCCAAGTCCGGGTAATCAAAATTGGTGGTTTTTAATTATTACAAACAAGTTTAAAGACCAAATAATTCCACAGTTTTTCCTTTACCCGTAATACACGCTAAAAAAACTGTCAATTTTTAAAAGCGAAATCAATTTATTGTCAGTTTTATACAGTATGTAGTGCCTTTGTACCAAAACTTTGGTTTGTTCGATATGAGGATTATTTCATTGGATTGAATGAAAAGCCAACACAGTTTGTGTAATCCCGCGCTATCCTACTCCATGCATATTATTATCACAGTCAGTTCATAAATAACCCAGTGAGCAAACGCTTTGCGGTAATCTCTTTGGCATTAAACGTGTAGTTATTTTTGATAGTGATAGTAAATCGTACGGATAAAGTTCGATTTTCATTTTCTTTTTAAATTTTGTTTTGTTGTTTTGTTTTGTTGTTGTTGTTTTGTTGTTGTTTGTTTGTTTTTAATGGACTGATATTTAATGACATTCGAAACTATTAACACAATATATTAATTCCGTTACAAAAATATGTTTTCTAAATGAACAATAATGTGATATATTTCAAAATAATTTCCATTAAAATTGTTTTACCTGTTTCCAGTTATCTAGTGCCTTTCCACTAGTTCCATTCGGTACTAATTTTGCAAGTTAAAATTAGATTAAAAATCTATTGTAAAATAAAAGAAATGAAAAAGTGTTATGTTACAAATTTAGTATAAATGAAAATGTTTTTGGTTATACATATTAAATACTGACAGGAAACTACCGGTTGCAGCTTCTGCTTTGAGATTGAGAATTAGCATATTTTACTCTGGCAATAAATTAAACATTAGTTCAGAGCTTGGCGAGAGTGCTTCGCGTTTGCTTAGCGGTTTTGTAATGATGATGTTAGGTACTTCAAAGTTTTATGTGAAGCGTACGAATTTAATTGAATTTTTTGAATTGAATTGAAGTTTTTGTTAAACATATAGTAGTGCGGTTAAACCGGCTAAGACTGTTTTATTTATTTCATTCCTTATTAGGTCTCTCATAACAGGCAAACGTAATGCCTAATCCACCAATTAGCCATTGGTTGGGGCTTATATGAATGTAAATAAAATAGGTACATTTACCACTAAAATATAAGAATAGATATGGTTACGTTTAATTTGTTATGTACTCGAACAATTTTAAATAAATTTATCCAATTTTTATGGAATCTAATATTTATTTGATATCAAAATTTTAACAGTTAAGTAATAGATATCTACATATTATTCGAAACTCTTCATTTAGGATTCCATCCTAAAGACTACGTTGACCTCGTTATAAGTTTTCTTCTAATTTATATAAGACAATTTACGTACAAGTTTTGACATATTCATTTTCATGTTTCCCTATAAATGTATATTCCCTATAAGATATAAGATATAAGATAAATCTTTAATTCTTGTTAGTTATTTTAACTAATCTAATGAAGCGGCGGTAACATTTTGCAATAAAATGAACACAAAATATTAAAAGTATCGTTTTGTTTTTAAAATATCTTCGCAGCAGAGGTCTTTAGCTATGAAATATGTAAATAAACAGTATTCAAGATTCCACGAGAAATTTCCCGCCGTGGATCAGGGGACTTGTTTTAAATGATACCTATTCACGAATTTGTGTTCAACTGTGCTATTCATTATAAATACCTGACCGACTTCTCTCCGGGAAATACTACTTTTCTAGCGAATAACAGTTATTACGAGCAGAGCCGAATAATAAACTGTTTCCTTGTTAAAATTCATTTTGAAGAAGGAAAATTACACTATTTCTATTTTTGGTTCTGAATTTTGACACTTCTAACTAATTAAAAAAGTAGTAATGAGTGGTAGATGACATTGAAATATCAAGTGTTGCTATAAGGAAAAGACTGTGTTCGACGCCAATTAAGAAATCTGTAAAATTAATAACTTCGTTAGGGGTCTACAATTTGATTCAGTTCTACCAATCCATGTTGAGCAATGCGGTCCAGTGTACTCTTCAGTAGCAGAGAGGTAGATACGTACACTGATGATGTAATTGGAATCAGACAAATCAGTAATGTCAAAATATTCGCATTAATGTCACTAGAGTCCTGTATTTTCCAGGGATGCTAATTGAATTTTAATGTAAAATTATTTATTCGTTTAATAAAATATACATCAATAAGTTAGATCAATACCATTTTCTATCTACATTAGGACGCTAATGTTTTTATCAAATTTGCAATTGAAATAAAGTTTCACCCGGAAAATGTTAGTCCGGTCAAATGTTTGCTAGATATTGATGTATTTCAGGTCTACGCGCTTCAGTTTGTTAACAGTTTTAGTCGATGTTTTTAGCAAAACAGCGCAGTATGGCACTTGTTTTTTTAGTTGTTACAAAACTAGACAGTCTATGATTGACGAGTGATCAAAAAGATTTTTTTAAGCTGTGTCATATATGTATAGAAATTTCAAACGGAAATCTTTTAAAGCGAATGTTTTATTTAAAGTGTAACAAATAGGTAGATGTTTTTAAAAAAAGAAATGAACTATTTAGTATACATTTTAAAAAAACAAACTATTTTAAAACAATCTATTATGTATTTACATTTTACTTTCTATGATGTAAGATTCTTTTCTGTGAGGAATATTTATTAAAAGCAAAATTTATTGCTTTACTTTAACATTTGTAATCAAAGCTGTGAGTGGCAACGTGCGATGAAGTGTTTTATAATTACAGGATGGCCCTTACTTATTATTTAAACCCCGATTTCAAAGGCAGATTGCTGTATCCATATTTAAATGTGCAGCTCCCAGTAACTACGTTTTGCCGACAGCGAATCCTCTTAGGTATCGTCGACCGTGTTTTCATGTTTTATGTTTTATAGAACTACGCAAGAAAAGTATGTTTTGGGATAGGTAGACAAATGTCTTTCAACAATCCTATATGAAATAATATACATATAAATATGTACGAGTAACGAAAGCAGATTACTTTAAACTAATTACATAGCCGTTTCTAACATAATTATCCATTCCATCGTTCGTCTGTTAATGATGAAGAAAAGTCCTTCCTCTCACGATGACAAAACTTATCTTCCACTACGTCAAATTCGATTTAGCATATTGTACACTTAAATATAAACATTGAAACTCTTAACAAAGGTAAAATGTGAAGAATTTCCATCATGTTATAATGCTTTATTAGGCTTCTTACGCCCATGTCAACTTATACAAGCCGCTGTAAGCTCTAATCTTTTCCAATTCAATTTCAAGAAATTACACCACAGATTCAATGCACTCCCTGCAGCGCATAAATGAGTTTTGCCCAAATAGTTTAATATGTGTCATTTTATTATTTGCATTTATTAACTGAAACATTGTGAGGTCACTCTGTTATTTAATGCTCGGAGTATTAATTTCTATCACAGTCACATTTAAAGCCGGTCCTTTACGAGTTGTGAAAACATCTGTAACTTGTAGAAGGGTTTTGGCTGACTAAACAAACTGGAGATAAACTAGATATGGTTGGACGTATTTAATTAAAACTTTTCCTGTGCCCATCGGCGCGGGATCTTTGATGGACAATACGTCTGAACGGACGGCTTTTACGATGCCGCCTTACTCGTACCTACTTTGAGAAGTTTGAGAATAGTACAGGTCGTATACCGTTAATAGGTACGTCAGTTATAGAAACACGTTGGATGAAATTGACTAGTTCTTACATAGACAAAGCAAAGGAAATTGGTTCGCTTCATTGAAAATACTATTTTAATGTAAATGTAATAACATATTAATATTTTTATTACTATAACTTTTGTGGTACAGTCGTAGAAAATAATAGATGTACATATTTTGATAATACTTTTGGATCATATACAAAAGTTAAAATTTTTGGAATAAGTAATTTATTTAGGTACCTATTTTAAGTCCGATTTGCTTCTGATTGACGATTCTTAACAATTTTTTGCTCGGTTGATACGAAACTGTGACGTACTTTTCTTTCAGATTATCTTTCAAAACCGATGTGAATATCTACTATAAATTTACGTCTCATTGCTGGTTAAGCATCTTCTCTCAGATAATTAAGGTCTACAATATTATTATTATTATTATAGAGTGTCCTCACGACGTTTTCGTTCATGGTGTGAACGAACAATACTGAATCGTAGATACTATATCGTGAGACCGACGGTGCCTACCAGGAATTCGAATCGCAGACCCCCGGAGTGGGGCCGACTGTAATCTATTCGTATAAAATATTGCATATGTTGACATTAGTATACGAACTATAAGTAATGCATTAGAGATAGCTAATTGTAAACATTACTTAGTCGTTGATAGTTTGTAACTAGAGCTGCTTACTATATCGCGAATTGGTAGTACCTACGATTTAGCAGGTAGAAGATAATGAAGGGCGAAATGAGAATATCAAAGTACATATTCGATTCGAGAGGACGACGTCCTTACACTGTTCACGCTGTACATCTAAAATTGTTTCAATTGCTGTGTATTTAACGGTTCGTATTCAACAAACACTCGTATAAATTGGGTACTTTATGGATATTTCGATTTGGATATTGACCTTTGATCTTTCAATTTCTCTATGGTAAGGAAAATTAGACGCTTTTCATCTGACAGAAATTGTACGAGTATCATTGAACGGCAAATAATTTCTAAAATTCATTAACGTCAAATGAATATCGATTGGTTTTACATATCGCTCGCTGCTTTTCATGAATACTCGCACAATCCAAAATTCGCATTTTACCTGGTAGCCATTTGAAAATTTAAAAAAATAAATCAATATTGTAAAAAATAACCAATCACAAAACGTCATTTTTGCGAGC
>DWGJ01001233.1:0-21353 GCA_018246895.1 Aspitha aspitha aspitha
GTTTATCCTGGGTGGGAATCGAACCCACGAGCTCCGGTTTTGCAGTCAGGGTCTCTAACCACTCGACCACGAGGCCAGTCTAAAAACTTTATTAACTTATAAAAATAGTTCTTTGAATCAGTGACGCAAATTTTCCTTCCGCGCAGTGATATGGTACTGTTCAAGAAGGCGCGAAAACGGTATACTGCAAAACAAAGGACGTGTTAGGAACCCCTCGATTATTGGAAATGTTTTTTTGCTAGGCTTCATTACAACTGGAGGACTTCGGTGTGTTCCGCCTGAGATCCCAGAGTTCTCTAAAAGCACCGAGGAAGGCACCGAGGGGGTTTTAGTGCGGTAAGAATCCAGCGAGACCCAGAATTTCCTGTCTCGACCAAACAGGTCACTGTCTGAACGGATAGTAAAGTCTTTGAAACCAGTATGCATGATGAGTGATAAATGTAGACAAAGCACGTCAGGTTTGTAAGGACAGAGATATTTGGCACTCGGTGCACACTGCCTACCCCGTTAGGGACCTGGCGTGATGGTATAGTATTAATATTTAAGCTGCCAGCACGGTAAACAAGTACGAGTGATGGTTAAATCCGTTATCCATAAAATCGACTTTGATTAAACCTAACCTAACCATACATTAAAACCACCGCTGAGGGGTCCTCACAAATCACATCCCCCTAGCATGTTTTTTTGCCGGGTCAACGAAATTCATTAATGCAATAGCAGACCCAATAGAAAAAAGCTAGTGCCGAGATAAGATTAATCTTTTCTTCAAGACACCGTTCCGTGGGTATACTAAGCCATAGTACATAGCCTTAAAAATATATTAGCCTTTTTAATCTTTATTTACCCGACTTATGTGTGAAAAATAAGGATATTCATTGAGACCTCTTGTTCTAGTGATTACAGTGCCTGCTAAAACGGTGGTCGTGGGTTCAATTATCGAACATGACAGATATTTGTGTAATGAGTAAACTAGTTCATGTAGATACAATATATGTATATAGTACCTACGTATGTATGTTTATCAGCTGTCCGGTTACCATAACATGGGTCGTTTTGATTTTGTATTCAGAAAGCCGTACGTGGAATTGTCTCGATCCGCCTTTGTATTTACATTTGTGTATTTTCTTAGTCTTCGTATTTACTTGTGTATGTAAAACAAATTAATAGCGAGGCATGCAAACTATAACTTCAAACAGCCTTTGGTAACCACGCGTTATGTCAATATCACCCTTTGAAGTTACGCACGGTTGCTTATTGCAATTAGGGTGCGTTTCCACCAGGGATGTGCGAGGACGCGTATGTGTTTAATGTGTTTGTTAAGAACCAATAGGAGAGAAACCTCGTTCCGTCACTCGAGTGTACTAAGCGAGGGTAGGTAAATGAACGGATCTTATTGGTTCTTAACAAACACATTCCTCGCTACGCATCAACGGCTATCCCTGGTGGAAACGCACCTTTACAATGAGATTTTCACGAACTGCTCGTAACGGAAGTATGAAAGTTTTTTTGGAATTCGGCGGCAGTATGGCGGAGGTTGGTAGTCATTGATTTTAGGGATGAAACGGTTCGTAGCGATTCTTGGAATAATCTGAAATGCTAGGTGGAAAGCCAGTTTGTATGGAAACGGACTTTAAGCCATCGAAGTCCAATATAATATTCCGAAGTAACAAAACTTTTAACATAAATTAGCCAAAGTTTCAATTCGAATTTACGATAAGTGTGTTATCATGTCAAATTTACATAAGAACTAAGCAAGCTATCAATTATGCAGGCTTCGTTCTCCGACAATCCTCCTTACGTTTATACTCGTAAAGCGAGTTGGCATTTTATTCCTATCATTTATTCAGTGCCGTCGAGTACGGAACATGTAACTTTACCAGAAATAATACAATTGAATTTGCAAAATTTTATCTTCACACACACACACTGCAAAACGTTTTCAAATTTGTGCGTGTTCAATTTGTACAATGACCAAATTTGAGTTGAAATTAAACACTAAAATACCGGCCAAGTGCGAGTCGGACTCGCGCATGGACGGTTCCGTACGAAAAACACGTTTATTGCATGGGGACCCACCCACCATATACATATATATATTATTAATTTTTAGTATTTGTTATAGCGGCAACGGAAATACATCATTTCTGAAAATTTCAGCTTTCTAGCTATCACGGTTTGTGAGATACAGCCTGGAGACAGACAGGCGGACAGACAGCGGAGTCTTAGTAATAGGGTCCCGTTTTACCCTTTGGGTACGGAACCCTAAAAACAAAGTTAAAATCCTCGTAGTATACGAATGGTACCTCGGTTACAAATGCACGCTACACGGCGTATACGTGAAGTAAAATTTTATAAACGCCCCACAAGTATATACTAAAGCGTTATAGGGTGGAATGAGGTCGAACGAGGCGATGGAAATGCAAAACAAAGTTATCGGCGTAGCCATTACGTGGCGCGGTGGAGGAGAATAGCAATGCGGAATAAAGAACAGAAGTGTGGTGTCGTCTGAAATTGGCTGGATAATAATATCTTGGAATTATAAACGCGGACAGTTGATCCCAAATTAGGCAAGATCTATGGTAACCAGGCTTATAAAGTTAAGGTATTATGAAAAGCTACTAAGCATTAATGTATACTAATCTTATAGAGAGGAAAACTTTGTTTGTTTGTTTGTATGAATAGGCTCAAAAACTACTGGACCGATTTTAAAAATTCTTTCACCATGCGAAAGCTCCATTATCCACGAGTAACATAGGAGTAACATCACGCTATGACCAATAGGAGTGGAGCAGCAATGAAAAATGGTGCAAAAACGGGAATAATTTATATGGCTAGACAAAGTTTGCGGAGTCGGCTAGATTGTTCTCTAATTAACGCGGGTGAAATCGTGGGGCTCAGCTAGTATGTTGGATAATTATAACTTTACACATATACAGAGAATCGAACCCACAGTCAGGTTCACTAACTTTCTCCATTTTTTTGTGTTCGTTTTACATTAACAAATAAAATTGGGTCAATTATTACAATGACCTTTTTATGCTTGAAGCACACAAACCATAATTAATCAACAAACGGAATATATTTAGGGACACTGTACAAAATTCAATATTTATTACATTACATGAACATCAATTATAAATGATTAATTACCTTCCACCAGCCACCACTCCTCGCGCCCGAAACGGTTCCTCATCTCCGTACGAAGTCATTATCACATATTATGTGTTCATATGTTGGTGCAGTAAACAGGCGGATGTTAAAGTCAACATAGGAAACTCCTTCCAACTCAATTTAGATCAATTCAATTTAAGTGAAACTTTGTCACGTTAGAAATGTAAATAGAGGTAATCATTTCAACAATTTAAAACAATTTGAATCTCTCAGACACGAGAACGTCTACAAGCGATACTTCTTGGTATCATTCAAAAGGTTTACATTTTCACAGTTTTTATTGATTACCAACATTGCGATCTGCAGAGGTAAGAGTTGAAGTCGAAACAGCGTGGGTCACTTCTACTGGCTAGTCTGTGGTTCAAAGACGGTAAACTATCGGTCCCGTTTGTTGCTGTTATGTTCAAATTGTTAAATCTCGTCGAAACCCTAAGAGACGGTTTTACAACAGTTGGAGCTCAAGTGAAACCACTTCCATTTACAGAAAAGACCAGCCCTTTAATAGCCAGTGTTGTAGCAGAATGAGAGGATGGAGACGATGGAAAAAAGATAGGAAAAAGAGTTCGGCGGAAAGATACTTCCAATATTAACTACTAACTACCAGTCAGCTAAGAATCTGGTATGTAACTAATTGGGACAAGTTAGCAATAAAACTGGAATATTACATAATGTAGAATATGTTTTCAATGCAACTTTATTAATGGACAATTTGGAAAATAAATGTTAACATTTCGTATAAGACTGTTTCTTGAGTTAGTTTCATTCTTCCTTTCATTTATATACTTATATTTGTAAAAGATATTGATCATAAATTTATTTCATACTTTGTTATTATTAGGTCAGTAGCGGGACTTTTAGTAATTTTGCTATTATTTGTTCTAAAAGCAGTCCTTAAGCCGATTACTTTATTAGCCTTAGCTATTACTTAGCCGTTATTCTACTTCTACTAAAATTGATATGAAATTGGTTTATTGACATCTGTTTTATTACTGTATGTAATAAATATCTGTGGACTAAGTTTTCGAGTGTGGGCGATCCTGTACGGATCAATGAATAAATAAAAAAGTTTAGTTTGAAACAGAATTAATTCAGATATTGCTTTTGTACGAAAATAACTAACTTCGCTATTAGTTCGAAAAGTAAATTAATATTTTACAATCGATCAAGTTTAAGAAACAAACAATTGCCACATTCATGCAAAAGGCAGGGCGTAGAAATCGTATTAACATCAACGTCATCGACATCATGATCGTGATGTTTTATCCTTCTCCTGCCTTTACCACTCCATTCCACTCCACTTCACTCTTCCTCGAGACAAGGCTACGCACACAATGAATCTCTTTAAGATCAAATTTACTACACTGGACCAATGCTAGCAAGCATTCTTCACTTTGATGGTTCCTACAAAATATAGGGACATCAACAAGAATATTAACTTCATTATAATGATCACTTGTACTGGAATTAACAGTCTTCATCATCACACATCACAAAAAGACGTCCTGGAAGATTGAGAAGAGAAGTAAGGGTGAAAGAAAAACTCAATCTTTCACTAAACTAAACTATTATCTTGTTTGTTAGGTGTGCAATGCTGAGGTCATGAATAGACGAACCGTTACTGCGATATCAATACCAAGCGAGAAATAAAATTCAATGTATTGAACATTGTAGAGGAATTAGTTTTTCATGTGAACGAAATACCTAATAAAAGCTAGTTAAAGATTAAACGTAAAAGGTATACTAATACGAGGCAGGCTTTTTAGGCCCAAAACATCCGACCTGTCAGAATCCAGTAAGTGTATTTTCATTAGCAGCAAATTAAGCATAACACATTCTAATAGATAATGGCTGCTAACTTTATCCATTAAAAGTTTTCGCGTTAAAGTTTCAACGGCAAATTGACTGTTTTTGGTTCCAAGCTGCGCAATATTAATGAATATTTTATAAGTGTACACGTAGATAATTTGAAGTCTATTCCCTCCCTCCCCTGCAGCGAGCCTGACAAAACAAGCCAATTTATTATGTATCTGATAAGATTGACACAAAAAAAATACGTTGCTAAGATGCTTACCACAAAATCTATTGACGCAGGTTGAAATGGGTACTTCAATTTAAGTTAATTAAATACATATGTTACTTTATTATTAACACTTTAATATTTACGTTTTAGCGAAATTACGATATTGAAGCTTAGATTTAATCATTTACGACACTTGCATTACTAATCTGAATGCTTCTAAAAATCTTTTTGTCAAATAGAAATTGAAAATAACTCCTGAATCTTATTTCTTTACCTAAACACAGAAACGGACTCATTCATTTCAAATAATGGTATTATTATCTGCTTGAACCATTTGTCAGTCCAATACGAATCGACGGAGTTGGATTGTTATTGTGTTTTCAGTATAATTTCCGGCAAGAAAAAGTATTCGTCGATCTATATATACGAGGATTGTCTATTATAATATTTAAGTAATTATGTATACTTACTTAGTCTCACTTATATTTATGTAATGATTATTAAATCAGAAAAGTTGTTGTTGTTGTTCGACCGTTTTTATGGTCCACTGCTGGACCAAGTCTCCTCTCGTAGTGAGAGGGATTTAGGCCATAGTCTACCACGCGGGCCAATTGCGGATTGGTAGACTTCATACAGCTCAGAAAATATTATATTTATACTTTATAACATCTATAAAGTGTGCAGGTTTCCTGACTATGTTTTCCTTCACCGTTATAGCAAGTGATATTTAAATTTCAGTCATAAAACACACCTAATACATAGAGGTATGCTAGGATCGAACCCAGACCTCCCGAGTGGAAGGCTGAATTTCAAACCATTAGGCTACCACTGCTTTACTAGGCTATCACTATACAACCTTTACAGTTGTTTTACTATTGGAGTGCCGCAGGGCTATTTATTAGATCCACAATTTTGCAATCCTCTATTCTTTTGCTAAAGATAAGAAGTAATTTGGATACATGGGTCCTTTGCGTATCAAATCCACTAATATATTCATCTGAAACTCAAAGTAACTTCACAATGTCAGACCATCGCGATAATATCGTTAGGAAAGGTCACACATCACGGAGATTACGTTTCAGTCCCCTGAGAAACGTAACATTCTTTATGTCATAATGTTACAACATTAGTCCGCTGGTCTTCAAATAGGTGTATAGATTTTATTACTTAGTCAAATTACTAAGTGTTCGAAATGTCTAGTATGTATATGGAAAATAGCATTTAAATGTAAATTGTGATACAAATAATTTATTACAGATATGGATGAAATGTAGCCCAAGAATTGTAACAAAAATATTTCGAGAAATGACAAATCACATGCCACCCACACACGAATCATAGGTGCGGTTATATACTACACTACCACACAAAATAGTAAATAGCTTATTTAGTGGCAAATATCCAACATAAGGTACAAGGAACAGTTGCCGGGAGTATATTTTTAGATCGACTTCAGGAGTGTTTCGGAAATGCTTTCCATTACTCATTCCCATCCATCAGAGGATCTTCGCGAAGTGACAGCGCCAAATAGGCTAAGACGAAAAAAATAACTAATGAAGTTGCCACTTCAGTTTCTTAAAGTACCTGGCTTTGGGTAAAGCTTATAAAAATAAAAGAAGGAAGCGTCAGGTGTAGTATCTCCGCTAACTATGAGTTTTAAAAGGTATTTGAATCACCTATTTCAACCTACCACCGCCACACTTATTTCTACCGCGAAGCAGTTGTTTTACAACATTCTGTGTTTCAGTCTGAAACGGGTGGTTGGCGGACCACGTGTATACCAGAGGCGACCATCTTAGTCCTCAAGAGTAGCGACGCATCTTCTGATAGGGTAACTACTAACATGGTAACTGCTCATTTGCTACTATATTCAAATAAAAAAAAACATCAAGACGGAATAGATACCTATGCTGGTCTCACGAATATTTGCCTCGAGCGGGAATTGAGCCTGCAATCACCGCCTAACAACTTTGAAGAGTGAGTTGCGAGGTTTCAATAAAATCCTAAGACTTCTCGAAACTTTCTTTTCCAATTGGTATTCAATCTACCTAACCTGTACACACAACTTCTAATACGAATCAAGTCTAAATGGAACCGCATACCTAGCTTAGGTAAACTATATTGGAAAATCTATTATGTCATATATAAATCGTAAAAGAAATATTTATAAGAAATATTTGGATACTTACGACATATAAGATCACTAAGATTATCAACCATATTACAAGCAAAGAACCAGCTGATCTATAGTGTAAAGAATCGTTGGTTGTAATGACGGTTGGTGGAGGCGAATGTCTGGCAGTGAATATCTGTGGGCTGAAACAACAATGATGAACAAACAACAATGACAGCTCGGTAGGTCCCGAAAATATTAAATGAAAGACATAAATTCGTATTCGTAACATCATATATTAAGTAGGTACTAAAGAAAAAACAAATAAGAATGATTCTCACATGCCTTTCAGGGATATCAAGAAATACGATAGATTTCATTACTTCGAAACAAAAACATGATGTAAATACAGCTTTTTAAAAGACCCTATATGCAGACTATGAATTTCAATGCTAAGTAACACTAAACCCGAACTATTGAAGGCTAAATCTTTTAAGATTTTAACGATGAGAAACTTACACGAAAAGTCAATTATTCTGAATGTTTTTTACACAATGACGGCCCTATTCCGTCACTATATAAATCCTCGTCAGAACATAAGTCTGGAATGATTTTGAAAGCTAAGTTTGTAAGGCTAAGTTACTTAAAATTATTTCCGGCATAAACTTCGAAAGCGTTAATCTGACTGACATTGAATCAGAAGTTTTTCGACTTAGCCTTACATTATTGTAAAAATAGCTATTCAAAATACGTACATAAAACATACGAAAAGTTAGTCAAACGTACCTTGGTATAAATAAAGAAGTAGTAATATTTTAATTCTCGCAATTATCTTTTAAATACCTATAACTTTTGGAGCGATAAAGCAGCGATAATCACTGCAAGACGAGATAGACATCAAATCGAGATTGGATATCTGCTTATTATTTTCAATACTGCAACGAAGTTGGTAATCTTACATATAAATAGTGCAACTGATACTTGATATTTGAAGTGAAGACGCGAAAATGTGGCAATTTAATGGTATTATGTTCCTTACGTTTTTCGGATCGACTTTGTGTTTATCAGACGTGGACCGACAATGCGTCGATACGTTCAACGAAGATTTCAGTAACGACATCCTTCTGGGCACTTGGTACCAAGTCGTAAAGTTGACGTTGTTCGGAGGCTTAATGCCCACCTCATCCTGTCCCACATATAACTCTCAAAAAGTAAACGCAACCGAGTTACAGAGATACAAAGATGAATATCTAACTGAAGACATTCCGTATTCTTTCGATGACAACCCGTTGCTCGAGCACTCTGGAGCCTACAGACCTGGAGGTTTGCTGATTGGGAATAAGCAGGCGAAGTTCTTCATCATGGATCCGACAACTTTCTTCGCCAGACCTAGATACCAGGTTAGGGTATATCAGAGAATTAACGACGAATACATATTGTTTCACGAGTGCAGTTCGAGGGGAAACCGCTTGTGGCTGATGTCGAAGAAGAGAGATCCGCCCGTTGAGGAAGTAGATATGATCATCAAAAGCCGTCCGGAAACGGCGAGAATGCAGCGTCAAATATTGTGCTATATATTTTAAATGTGTTTAATTTTGTTGTAACATTAAAATGTCATAACGCAATTCAATAAATGCGTTATAAAAAACGATTTTTATTTTCACTTAATCGTTTACATATTTCAACAACTAAGTGAAGTACATGTGGATATAGACAATTAAACTAAAATTAAAATTTGTACGTTTTAACTCACAATTATCATCACTGAGAATACCGATTTCAAATGATCCATACGTCATCTGTCATCAATCATTTATCAGATTAATTCGACAAAAACGTTAAAAGGCCAACAAATCCTTATAATCCCGGATTATGTTTCCCCAAAAATGGCAAATGCGCCCCAAAATCTCTCGGCTTCATTGTTAATGTCTCGTTGTCGCAATTCGCTGCGAGGTCGCGTGCCGGCCGATTATCCTATAATGAGATACTTATCCAATAATTTGATAGAAATGTGTCAATCACCAGCCTCATGTACCGGTATTATATTGATTGAAATAAAATTCACCGCTAATAAATAGAGAAAAAGCAAATGATAGTAACAAAAAATATTTTGTCAATTTACTCTTAGCTGTGATCTATTTGAAGATAACATTACATTTGAATTTTGAATACAAACTTTACAATTTTATTGCCAAATAAAATTAGACTAGTTTAAATTAATTATGTATAGCATCGATTTTATCTTGATAGATTTATTCGTCTTGAAGTATTTATTTTCTTTCTAAGCTAGCTCAATATACATACTTTAAATTCTTATACTCCTCTGTTTTCTGATGGAATGAGCTAATCGAGCTAAAATATAAACAGAATGCTTTTTTAAACAGAGCTCTTTTCCAAACATTGCCCTCTCAGACGCGAGAGCTTGTTAGTATTATAGTTTAAAGTAAGGAATTTTAAAGAAAACTAGCCAAATACCACTAAACCCTACTCAGTTACCATCATAAAGAGACTATTTAGTTATATCGATAACATGTATTAACATTACAGATTTTAAAAGGCTTTTACAATGTGTATACGTATCTTTCGGCTGTTCTCCGAAATAAATTAGGCGATGAAATAAATAGGTCTATACTTGAATCCCAAACCAGAACCATTAATCAGAGTCAACGCCCGGATCAACGGAGACTCTCGCAATCGCCATTTTACAAACAGAGTATGTCTACCAACATGTGTATATTTAGTTATATTCAATTATATCCGTTCTAGGACTGGAGGTTCGAAATCATACCTGTGATGAGATTCTAGAAATAGCCTTTGAAAGTTAAACACACTCATGAGCTCTTCCACGCATTTTCTATCTTCAATCTCATAGGTATCTTTATTTCATATTTCTTCATCTTCTACATAATTACGTTTCCAATTATCCACACAAACTAACCAGCTAATTGTAGCCCTGGTATTTGTATGGTATTAACATCTGATACACAACGTAAATGTCCGATTGCTGTATATTTTAAGTTGAGGTCAACAAACCAGTCGGTCTCAGAGCGCTCGTAACGAAGATTGGGTAAATAAGAATTTAATCAACCACTTCACTGTGCTTCATTTGTTTCGCAGTTGTCCTGGAATTGATGCTTTTATTGAACTGTCTTTATTGATAGTCAACTATTTTTATTGGTGTCTCTCTCCTTGTAGTCGAGCGCTCTTGGCAGAGTGATCGTGGCATCAAGATGACAACATGCCGTCAATAGAATCTGCTATTCTTGCTATATGATTCCACCGGCTTCTGATGGTTGCAGCGTGACAGCATTGTGCAATGATGCTTTTGCTTTTGGCTTTGTTGAGGTCAGTCCAGCGGGCGATCTTCCAAGAGGCTTTTTCAACCGATCTTTCATGATGGTGTAATAACAGTTACTATGGTAACACTTGTTTTGTGTTATTTACTCCCAGTACACAACTATAACTAGCCGTCTTCAGCGGAGCGGAAACGTTTGAGCATTTTTTAGCCTTTTTCAACTCCGCCGGCGAATTGCAAGTCAAACAAACCCATTGTCAGGCGTTTCGGTTTAATTGTGAACACATAAAGCGTTGTGTGTGTGTGTGCCTACTTTTTGCGAACGATACGTATCTCGGGTGCAGGAGATAAATCATTTGTTTGTCTCGAAAGGGGTTTGTTGGAAATTGCGCAAATTCTACGCTCGTATGAGTGGTATAAAAATTTGGTGTTTACAAATCGGTCGCCTCCAGATTGTTAAGTATTTTTGATTATGAGAGGATTATTATACCATTCTGACGTTTCTTACGGGGTAAGCAGAGAGCACCGAGTCTCTTGGTCAAGATAACAAAGCCTGTTTCCTTCGGGATGTGCGTCCATCATTCACATTGTATACCTATTTTATATTTGTTTCAGAAGGTTTTTGATTTATAGTTTGATGAAAGCTACGCTGAAACTAAGCGGACACTTCGTTTAATGGTAAAAGTGTTATGTTTATACACTAATCAGATAATATTTCAATAATATTTAAGAAAAGCCTTGTTTAGTTAATAATATTTACATTCCTATAAACGATATAATAACTCCTATAAATCTTCGGTCCACGGACATAATGCGAAAAATAAAATTGTATCAAAGTTTTTTTTTGTATCGCAAAAACGACGCCAAAGGGCGCGATCCCTTATATCACAAAGCGACGACGCACAGACAAACATCCGCCCAACACAGTACTAGTGTATTATCAGCTATTCATAATTTGTTTAGTTTTCTCACAGATTGCCCGGGTTTAAAATTTATCAAACCAATTCAATGAGAGGTCATGAAATATGCGTTTGGGTAAACGGAGGCGGTTAGCGATTTTTGCAGACACAACAGCAGCGCGATTATTACCCTGCCACATTTTAATATTAGTCCTTTATTGGTTTCAGCTGACTATAAATCGCTTTTGTCATTTTCAAATTTAATCTATCAATTACAGACCTGGCATGATGATATAGTATTGATCGATTTCAATTGGTATAATCTAATCTGAATGATTCATGAAAATAAGTGACCATAACAGCTTAATAATGATATTATATCAATAATAACATATCATTGTTATCATTTCAAGTAAATTAATCGCTCATATGCAATGTAATTATGATGTTATCGTAATAGTAAATACTTTTGATTTACCAATTTCAAGAGAAAAGAAGATAAAATAGGATCTATCAAATTTCTAGAATTTGATAAAATATAATTAGTGAACATTGTGATTTAAATCGAGCGTAAAGACTTCATTTACCAGTAATTTACTGGTATGACTCGATGCTCTCTGTCCCTCAATATATCTGTCTCTCTCACGAATTCCGTTTTCAACCGCTCGTCTTATAGCCTCGCGCTCTTATGACGTTCATATTTTAATCTCAACATTTCAATACCGGAGTTGGTTTAACGATGTAATATCCCTTGAATTATTACGAGGGTCTTATAAAATGTTAATACAGTGAATTATTGCTGGACAAACAGACAAACTGCGGAGCGTTTTAGTGACGTTCCAATAATATCCGCGCGGATGTTAATCTCGGATTAGATATTAATAAAAGAATTTTATTGCTTGAAACAGGCTTTTATTTATTTATTTATATACATGCCAACAACACTGCACATAATTCTAAGCTACAGTTATAAATCTAATAGGTTAGGATAGGTGGCAGGTGTATATGTCACCTATAGGCGCAGAACAATGTTGAATAAATCTTAGTTATAAACAGGAAGGTCACTGACCCAGAGATCAAAGTACAGACAAAACCGCAGACCGTAGAAACCTGAAATATCGGAGAAACATTCCATTAACAGCGTAACAAACAAGAAAGGAATTCAGGAAATCCCACTCCTAAAGGACTAAAATAGGGGTAGAATGAATGGATTTTATGAAACAGCCTCGATTTCAAAGTTAGACTTGAAATCGTAGTTTCACACTTAGTTAATGATAAAAATAGTGCAGTCATTTGTTTTTGGAAGTCCCTGGGAACAATTTAGTAGAAATATAAAATTAAAGAAAGATTTAGAACTAAGTAAAAATGTCATTCCAAGACATCGACAGTTGGAGATGAAATCTAAACAATCCTTCTACTGCGAATGTCCTCTGTAATATATCATCAAAAATGGGTATGAAAGTGGTGATTAACAGATGGTCCATAACCCAAAGCCCATACTTGATCACGTAGACACTCACACCCAAGTATAGCGGTCACAACTCAGGTAGGACGTCTAATTGATGGGAACCACTAATTAAAATCAAGTGCCTGGCTGTACGGCGCTGATCAGAAACTACAAAATATCCAGCTATTAAATGTCAGTGCGCAGTTAAGCATAGATAATTTAATTAAACCGCCTAAGCTTAATGTAAGTCCTCTTAATTGGTCTTAAATACGCAATTAAAGGATATTTAAGTATCAATTGTTATTCATATTATCAGTTTTGATTACCTATGTATACATATATTTGACTAGCTGTGCCCGCAATACTTTCCCGTTTTTGCAACATTTGTCATAGCTGCTCCAATCCTACTAATCATAGCGTGATATTATATAGCCTATAGTCTTCTTCAATAATTGAACTATTCAACACAAAAATATTGTTTCAATTGGAACCAGTCGTTTCTGAGATTAGCGCGTTCAATCAAACAAACTCTTCAGCTTTATAATATCATAAGTATAGATTGTTATATTAATGTAAAAACATGTTAAAATGATAGAACTTAACCCCTTTAACACATCTTCGGTCCTTCTCCGAGTTGCTCGCTTGTAGTGCGAGATATCTTAAGTGGCTAATGATCAATTTGTGTCTTATCTTAGTCCCGCAGGCATTATTAAGTGTTAAGTTTGGGCTGTGCGCCGGGACCCTTGGAGATAGCGAGGCTGTTGACGACCCATGACACGTATTGATTAAGCCGCATATTATACCACAAGAAGTTTCTAGAAATTCCTTCATTTAATTAATACTGAAAATGACAGTCTGGACGATTATTTTATAGGCGATAATAAAATGTCGTAAATTTCATTTGATTCATATTATAAGTGTTGCTACTTTCTGATATGAAAAAAAAATGTAAAAGAAATAGGTACTAGTATATTTTAAGAATACGTATCATCATTTATAAGCGCCCTCAAGCTATCTGTAGATAAATGTATAACATTAACAAAATACGGGATGAAACTCGATAAAGACAATTTGTTTCATAATATTAAGAGTAAATAAATACGTATTAAGTAACACAGATAGTAATTAATTGCAAAGATACCTTTCATTAGAATAGATTTAATTTATGTTTATTTCTGAGAAAATAATCTCTGTCCTACATATATATATATATATATATATAATTCTCGTGTCATTATGTTCGTCCGAACTGAACAATTTGGTTTGCCCAATTTGAGAGTATGATAGATTTGATCTTGATCAATTTATAATTATTTTTATTTGCACTAAAATATAGCGTAGTTTGCTCGTAAAAGAGTCTTACACAATACTAGTAAAATAGCATGTAGGTGTGTTTATTTTAGTTAATAGTAACAGAAAAACCCATAATTATTTAACGATACCTTTGTATGGAAGCAATATTTTATATCACAGAATCGAACAATACTTTCGCTACTAAGGCGGCAAAATTGACCAAACGACAAATCGGCCTGGGTGCCCAAAAAAGGGGCAGAAAAAATGACTTTCAAATGCAGGAATAAGCGACGCCAGCGCGTCTGGACCATTCCATTCATGCCTTTTGGACGTTAAATATGTGTCATTCATATATTTTTACGTTCATTCATAAGTTTTTTTTTCGAACTCTCTCGCCATTCTTAAAATGAGTTTGAAAGTATTGCCGGTTCTTGTCCCCAGAATACTTGTTTGTGGCAAATCGATTTGGGGGTAATTTATTACACCTTCGCATTTCAGGGTTTTGTGAAGCAGGTAGGTTAATAACGAATTCTTCGAGTCGTATAAATAATGAGGTGCACGAGTACTCTATTCCTTTTGACTGGACAGTGATGTAGTTCTGATTGTATTGGGCCAGATACTTGTACTTTTAGACGGTGACTAGTAAAACAGGAGGTCCTGGATTCGATTACGATGAGAACATTTTTTTATTCTGCGTTTGTATGTGATAAAAATATCTAAGAACTATACAGTGTTTTTGTGCATGTTTATCAGTTGGCCTTACATTCAATCGCCTAATTTAGAACCAGATTGCTATGCGTGGCTTGGCAACAATTATTGTAAGTAATAATAATAATAGTAATAATCCTTTATTTCAATCATACATGATCATAGTTCATGATACACAAATAAAAATAAAAATTATAAACATTAAAAATTATACATTGAAAATGTCACATTGGAAATTCCTACCCTGTACTCATCCAAATACTCATCAAAAAATCAACTTGCACGACACAATCGAGACACATGAGGTCGGTACAACCCGGCATTAATCTCATCTTCTCAGCTTTATTCTTGGCGCGCCGTCAAATCACGTCGTGGAGCGGTATGTTCGTAGCTTCGTAGCATCGACGTTATAATGCGGGATTACAATTTGTTGCACGCCATTTTACTGCGTAATCTTTTAAGAGCGCATTCGAATAACTGCTAAAACCTTTGCTGATATTTCGCTAAAGACACGGTAACTTTATTCCATTCCCACTGAACCAAAGTGGCATGATCCATTCATGAATCCAACATGATCCAACCTTACGATTGCAGGCGAGAATAATGCCCAGCAGTGGGATTTCAATGTATCGTGCACTGGACTGCTCAAGTCCTTTCACGACAATAGTTGATTGCCATTCAAAAGCAATTACTACAGAATATATTCTTAATAATTGTATTTTTACCGGCTTTTATAAATTGGCCACAAATTCAATTTCGTTTTCTCATTTTTCGCATGATATATGAATAATTATATTCGAATGTCCCACTCGAATCTGTATTCTGTATAAATAATAAATTTCCGTTTTAAAAACCTAACATTCAACCTTTTTAATATTATTCTCCATTGAATGTTAAACAAGCTGCCGGATAGCTTACTAAGGTTATCCTGATTGTTGGAAAATGTACTTTATTTTAAGCGCGTAAAGCCTATTTTACGGAACCAAAGCCATTGGTGTCCGGTGACCTCACGTCCCAATGTTTGTCCCGAAGAGTGTATAAAAAGTATGTTTATCCGTTTCTACGTGATTCGATAAGAATTTCCAACTTATTTCTAGACTCGTCGCGAGTACCTAATAAAAGAAAATTACTTCGCTATAAATGTAATATATTGAAATACGTTTTTTATGGGCGCTATTGGCCATTGGCTGGATACACTCGCTATACAAACAAACACTATTGTGTGTAATGACCGGGTATTAAAGTGCTACTCGTATCTTTACAATCCCAATACGTAGGTATATAACGAGCAAAATAAACTATTTTCAATTGACACGACTTGGATGCCATAATATAGAATGAGATAACCATACTTATCTGAAGTTTTCTTAATATATTGTTAATATTCATATTTTTATTCCTTTTTTCGTGCTTAGTTCAATTTTTCTTTTTATTCGCCCCAAATTACTAATTTTAATTAAACCCTTCATTATCGTAAAGGGCATTGTATGAATTTTTAGGTACGAAATTGTTTGAAAGAGTTTAAAATATTGCCAACGTTTCAACAGTTGGAAGCTAGACAATGCGTCCTTTATACAGTTAACCCTTTATCATCGCGGGTGCAAAAAGTACCCGTCCTTTAAAAAATGTACGAATTCATTCCACGTCCGCACACACGAACATTCTTACGTTCGTAAGTTTTATAGTGATCTATCACAATCAGTTATCTCACGTCTACGGAAATACAATAGTTTATATCCGACAAAGGCTTTGCGTTTTGAAGTGTCCGTGCAAAAGGCGACCGACGTTCTAATTTTGAAAAAAAATCACCGATTTCGTTGTCGACATCGATAAGTGATCTTGAGTTTGCCATCCATCAGGGATTGTCGTATTCAGGATAAAACGTGATCATGAGAAATATATGATTGTACAAGAAAAAACGTTTCCACAACTTCACTGCATGCCTGTCTGAACGGTTCTAAGATTTTCCTGTCTCTTATTCTTGATTTTGACCAGATTTAATCTTCCAAAATCCTTCCCCACGTAGGATTAGATAGACTTTCTTAGCATCTCAAATAAATGGGACTATAAGTTGTTCAAACAAACATCGTGGCCAAATTGGGTTCGTGGTTCTCCTGATGTGGTCCTTCGAGCCATATTTCGTAAAGTATTTAAAATACAGTGAACCAAACCAGTATAAGCTAATTGATTACTAGTGTTATTTCAAACCGTAATATGTCGAGAACATTCGATAACGAACATCCAATATCGAACACAATGGAGTATGAAATAAAACAAAAAATATAGGGCAGTAAAAATTTTGCATTTATATTAAACCACAACAAACAACCTGCCATCACAGCTTTTCCATTTGTTTATGCAAAAATATGCATCTAATTTACGGAGTCTAGTAGTGGGTACTTACCGTCGACCGCAGTGCATCGCCGCAATACAATTTAATTCCTCCATTGTGGTAGACTAAGGTAAGTGTCATATCCCTATGTCTCAGCGATAACAGTAATAGCTGGGATAATTCCAAACACAGTTATCTGCTTCCAAATTAGACAACTTAACGTCTATGCGATGATAACCAAACACCCAGACAGCAGATAAACATACATACGAAGGATACATATATAGATGTTGATATTACGCCTAGACACAGAACAAACGTATTAATTATACAAATGTCCAGCGGCCCACTGCTGGGCCCAATATTTGGATTATAATTATATGCGTTTCGTATCCGTATTAAAGTAATGAATACTAAGATAAGTGTTTGTCTATTTGATGACATTTTGTATATATCCATAGTACCCTGGAAAAGAACATTCTCTACTTAGCTACATATATACCTACTTATTTAAAAAAAATATTTAAATATTATTTATTTAAATGCCAGCCTATTTGTAATCAAAACAAAAAAAAACTTAAATCAACCAATAAGAGTATGGAAAAAAAAAATGAAAACTGCAGGATGAGCTAAGTAACATTAATAATCAACATTTTACGAATAAAATTGAATTAGTTCAAATGATATTTTAGATTAATATGTATCTCTCGGTGTTCAGGCTGGGCCAAGGATACCTTACTATTTGATTTAACTGATTTTTAATAATTATACTCAGAAAAATACCAACTGTTCGTTCACTCTTTTATTATTTGACATAACATGTACAATCATTCAGAAACATAAAAAATATACTTTTTAATTATTTAAAAATGGAACTTATTCTTGTTTGCCTTCATTCTGAACACTCGGCAAATCCGCAAGAGATAAAAAGAGAAAATGTAAAAAGATTGTAAAGTAGTTTCCAAACATTGTCTTAAGTGTTCCATTTTAAAGTTCCAACAATAAATAAAAGTTCCAACAATAAATAGGAAGCAATGTTTCTTTAATTTCCTACAACCACTGGCGCTTGTCAAAACTCATCTAACATTCTCCCGGTTAAAAGAATACACTTAAAATGCATCTGTTCCGTCTTAAGGTATATCCAGTCTATTGTTTAAACAATTTTGTAACTGCACATTAATTTGAGAACAAGTTATCCACTCGCCCTATAATATTGTCATAGAGGATACTTTATGTTAATAGAAAATTAAAAATATTATTTTCAATTGTACCGTCAACAAAATCACACTGCATCTTCATTTTTAACAATTGACTAAAACGGATAAGAAAGCTCCTATCCTTTTATGAAGATTTTATTTTATTTGCGTATTTCCTTAGAATGTGTCGGTCAAATCTTGCGATAGACTTTTAATATATTGTGTAATGTAACAGTTTGATTTGATATAAAGTTTATTCTCTTCATCCTCCTCCTCCTTGCGTCGTGTATCCTCATTACTGAGGGTCGTGATCCCCCTATCTTGCGATCAACTTCTGCTGCACTACCTTACGCCATCTTTGCCTGTCTCTGGCTTTGTGTAGTGCAGCTTGTAGTCCGATGTCCAAGGATGTTCGCACTTGGTCTGACCATCTTATATTATATTATATTCTCTTCATATAGAACATGCAAATACGAGCTTGTTTTTTCCGTTACCGTTACCGTTCATGTAAATCCGTTATTGGCTATAAGATTAGATTGTAAGACTCTGTACCGCATAGAAATTAAGAGCTGTGGATTTTGGAAATAAAATAAAATAAAATTTATTAAATTTTGTAAATGGTAACCAAGTAAACGGTCAGACACTAAAATTACTAAACTATATTTCCGTCAATTCGCAGTAGTAGTTAAAATAGTTGGATGGCGGATATAAAATGTATTGCAGGACGCTGTCGAGGTTGAAATACACCGAGGAACACGATAACCAACTAGCAAAAACAAGAACACAACACAAAAACAAAAACACAACATAACACGAGGAACGAATCGCAACGAATGAACAATTTGTTCTCCACCACCTTTAAATCGTTCGAAGAATAAATAGCAAACAGAAGAATGCTTTAATTTACTACAACTCACGAACGGGGCTTGAAACAACGCTTCTAGGAAGTTTTCCGCTGAGAGAAAATAACATTACCCAGGCAACTCCGAGAAATGGGTGTTGGGAATAAAATTTAATTTCCACTTGAGAAATTAATAATAAGGTTCAAATATACGACAGAATAATAATGTTTGATAGACTCAACGTATCCAAAATAAACGGAATGAAAACGTGAATGTGAGGTCAGTGACATGAAATGTTAGACATGAAATCTGTATGAAAATACGTATTTATCTAAACAAGTCGGCAAAACTTTTATATGTACAAATAAACGTAGGTATGGATTTTGTCTACGGTTTCTCTAAAATACAGTCTACAGTTTAGCGAGCTAGGTCAATGACCTAATCTATCAACTAAGTCAAAGCAATTTTATAGCTAGCTAACCACCATTGTAGTTTATAGATAAAAATGTGTTCTGATTGGGAATCGAACCTACACGATCTGATTCAGCAGCGGACAATATTAACCAGTGCGCCAACAGGCCGTGGTTGCCTGAAATTTGCAAGTTTACCTTTCACGCACAAGCGCCAACCGCACACCAAACATTCAACTTCTATCCTCGAGAGATACAAGTTCCCGTTAGAATTCCATAGCCGATTTAGTAATTCAAATTTTATGAAACTTAACAGTAGAATATTTCAGGAAAAATTTTAAACCATCTCCAGACGAATTTATTATTTTGATCTGAGATAAAAATCACCTCCAACATTTTAAGGAAAAACTATCCTAAATTTAAAGAAGTAAGTACAAATATTACAGTTGTTAAAATTTAGTCTATAAATTAAATAACCTATGAAAAGCTCCTGTGTAAAATTTACTTGTATGCAACATTTTATATACGTAAGCACATTAACATCAAAAAACAAGGTATAAATATGCTAAAATTAATCAGAAGTATGAAACATTAACACAACAAAGTAATATAGTCAAATGTTTCAAAAACGACATGCATTATTTACACTTTAGATACACAATCAAGGGACATTACTATTTTATCTTTTGTTTTTTTCTTAACTGTCATAATCGTACTGTGAAATAAAAAAATTAATAAATCGCAATTACATCTCAAACAGCGATTATTTGACGCGTGACGAAGAATTATGCATATTACAGTGTGTGGTACAAGTGATAGCAAGTAGCGATTTAAAGGATATTTGCACTTTTTATTGACTCTTCGACAGCTTCGGTTTCGCGTCACACAAGGCACCAACATACATAATGTTGGTGCCTTGTGTAAAGCCATATTTTTTGTTTTTAAGTGTAGTACTGTTTTGTCGAAATAATTTTTTCTTTCTTTCTTTCTTTTTACATGCGATTGGCTTATTACTGCAGTGTTTAGTTAGATCAATTGTTAAAACGGAGTCGCACCTAAAAAGGTGCGACTTTCCCCAAAGACACATTTCTGTGTTGAGTGTGAATGTTTTCTACGCGTCATATTATATATCAATGGATAATAAATTTGTCATTAGCAATGTTTATCATTTGGCTTATTACAATAGACTCTGCCAAGTTTGAAATCGGATGGTGCGTTACCATATATAAAAAAACTACCGATTTATCGTTTCATAAATCGCCAGCGCCTTTAAGTCACACCCCAACCCCTATCAACCCTTTGTCATTATACAGTATACGTGCCCATACAATGGAAATAACACTGATTGCTAATTGAAACCAATTGTGATTGTAATAGTGTTTCGTCAGCAAATATCACCGGTTTGAGAGCTTGCGTTGCATGCGATTATTTTAATTGACGGCCATTCAAAGTTGAAATAAAAATAAATAAATAACTGGGGACAATTCCACACACGGCTGTCTGATCACAAATTAGGCAATCTATTGCCTGTGCTATGGTGACCGGACAGGTGATACACATACATATATACATACGATATAGTACTTATATAGATATTTTTATTACGACCAGACACAGAACAAACAAA
>DWGJ01001234.1:0-21348 GCA_018246895.1 Aspitha aspitha aspitha
CTGCCGTGCTTCATCTACATTCATCATTCTCTTCATGCATACACGCCGGTTTCGGAGGCTCTTGACTCCCCTATCAGTCAAAGTCTTACCTATTTGGTCGAGATAAGACAGTCTTGGTCTCCCCTGGCACCTACGTCCGTCAACACGGGCATTGTATATCTGTTTCGTCATTCTTTCATCATCCATTCTCTCCACATGCCCGAACCATAATAATAATGTCATAATGCAGATAAGGCAAACTGCACAATGTTTACTTGGACGAGAACGTTGAAATTTGAAGATTAACATTTAAAGCATGGCAACCATATATTTATACTAGCTGTGCCCGCGGCTAGCTTGGTATTTTTAAAAAAAAGTATCTTATGTTACTTCTAATACCAAGAATATGTGTACAAAGTTTAATGATGATCGGTTAAGTAGTTTTCGCGTTAAAGCGTAACAAACAAATTTACATTTACATTTATAATATTAGTAAGGATATTTCCTATATTAACGCCGATTTGGTCGAAAGGATCATTGTTAAAATTCTTAGCGATTTTTTCGTTAAACTATTTGCACACAAATTACATTAGTCACTGATACCTGAAATTGCGATAACAACCGACAAACACTTTGCAAGGTACTCTCATTATACATATTTACTTTCGCAGCGGCTCAAACAAGCAACACAAACGTTTGCAACGCTTTACGAAAACATTACTCACGGTTAGAACGTCTTGCGTAAACAGGCCTTCGTAGTAAATCCCGTCAAGGGTGACGATGAGGCCGCACCCGTGTTTCTTGTTGTCGATCCAATTGCCCAAATACTTTTCGCCTTTACCAATGTCGTCCATCACGCCGTAGCCCTGGCGGACGCCGGCCACCCATTCCCCGGTGTATATAGTCGGGGCGGACGATTTGAAATCTCCCTGCCTCTTTATCCCGTGCCCATGAGGCTGGCCGTCTTTGAAGTAACCCTCGTACTTATCTCCCGCCAAGTATTTCATGACGCCGTACCCATTCTGCAGATTGTCTTTCCACTGGCCATCATACGTCCCTGAAATGTTTGCACGCTTGACCGATTACGATATATATAATCCCATTTTTAACGCAAGAAATGAAAATACTAAAAGCATCATAACTGAATCACGCTATTCAAGCTCGCACGTCGAAAATAAAACCAAAATACTAGGTATACCCAAAAGATGTACATACCAACTCCAGGTATCTCCATCTTTCCGTGGCCGCATAACGCATTGAATTGGAACTGACCGGCGTACAGCTTGCCATCTGGCCATTCCACCTTACCGCTCCCGTGAATTTTGCCATCTAACCACCTTCCAATATATTTGGCGTCCTTGTAAAATGTATTCTTGTTCGAGAATGTGTAACTCGCAGTCCGAACAGCTGGTGGCTTGAAGGTCGAATCCTTGTTTAGGGCGGTTCGAATCGACGCGTTCAGACAGTGAATCCATTCGGTCTTCTCTTGTTCCGTACTAGTTGATACGCAAAGCACTTCCTCGGGAGTCGTTAACTGGATTACGTTTTGAGCGGAATCTGTGTTCGAGCATGCCTCCAGCCATAATGTTTCCAATGGATGCACAATTGGCGTACTCCCATTCACGTGCACAAATAAGTCGTTGAACAAAACGAACCAATGCGTGCTAAAACGGCCCGGATTTACAAGATTCAGCTGTCGTGATTTAGATTCCCTTATCAACCGACGTTCTGGCGTCCTATACTGTTCTAAACCCTTCCCGATAGTTTCCCAAAATAGTTTCGTCACATCCGCATCTTTTCTTTTCTTCTCTTGTTCTTCTATTAAATTTTCAAAAGCCGATATAACTTTACCTAATTTATCTTCTATACTCGATTTAGCGTCGTCCTTTTTTCGTTTGCTTTTATGGCGTAAGAGGGATTGAGCGATACATTTATATGAGCTCAACCTGGTCAGAGGCTGCACAAACGCGAGAGCTACTACAGCTTCTAGAGTTTTCTTATTATTCTTTTGTTTATTAGTGGGTAATTGGTCGCTAAACAAATTGTAAACACTCGTAGCGACATCTACAACACTATTGATTTGGGCGAAACCGCCTATAACAATTAAATTGCTTACAGCTACATAATACTTTTTATATAAATAAATATATTCTTCTAAATTTTTTATCAAAGAAATATCACATTCGTTTATATGCTTTTCGGCATACTGCCATGTTGATAGCACATTCAATGCAGTAATATTCAATATGTCACCAAATATATCACAAACCGTTTCATATATATTGGAATGTGAAGTAATAGCTTTACTTTTCTTAAGAAAAGGTTTTACTAGAGAATGATATATCAACAACATTTCTTCTAGGTATCGTTGAGCAATAGACAGATTCTGAAATTCTGGACACCTGGTAGATTGTTCTGTAGAGCAATAGCTGAGATTGCCGGAAGACAGTATTCTCCAATGGTAGCACATATTTTCAGGCTTTGGAGAAAAGTTCTGAGGCTCATTTATCTTTACAGTTACACTTTTGACATCCTCATTTACTGTTCCATCTTCTTTTTTATCATTTAAATTGATTATTGACTCTGTAAATCCATCTGTGTGTTTGCCCATGAAAAATATGTTCTCATTATGAGTATATGCCAGGGTGTGGTGTTCAGTAGCAATCATATCTCTAACTCTATCACTATCCGAATTTTCTGTGAATTGCTTGGGCCCACTTTTGTCTTCCCTAGAATCGAAGCTGACTTGATTAAAGTGATTATAGCCCCATATAAATAGACGGCCATCTAATGTGAGTGCAGCACAATGCCATTTGCCACAAGATACCTTCTGTAAACCAAAACCAGATAAACTCATGACCACCATTGGTTTCACCCTTTTAACTGTATCACCAATGCCTAACTGCCCATAGGATATGTCTCCCCATGTCCAAAGTTCTGTGGCCAAAATGTTCTTACCAAGTTTGGTCATATTTTTAAGGTTCTCAGTTTTTCTTGCAACTTCAAAGTCTTTCTCGCTGCTAATTGTACTTGTAGAAAATTGTAAATCTTCAAAGTTTCCGTTAGATGCACAGCTATACATAAGAGAGTTTATTTCTTCATTGAGGTGTCGGTTCTGAAATTCTACAGTTTCATTATTATCACTGCTTCCACTCACATGCCTTGATAATGTTGCAACTTTGTCACCAACTGTTTTGACTCCTTCATATACAAAGTTTGTGAGATTTGATACATTCTCTTTTATTATTCTAGTAGGTTTCTCAGTGTACTCAATTAAATAATCTTCACCTGCAGATACCCAAGATAGCTGTCTACTCAAAAATTGTTTAGCTGCATCAGTATTTACAAATATATTGTTCAGTTTCTCTGTACAGTCCTGTGAAGTTGGACTATCTTTTTCTGTATTATCATCATCTTCATTACATTTATCATCTTGAGATTTTTGATCTGGTTCTACAATACTATCAACAAACTGAGCTTCATTGTTTCTTGCAACTTTTGATTCTTCTGACGAAGGACTAGAATCTTCTGTAAAGCTTTGAGCATCAACATGGACATCTGTCTGTGGGGCCGTAGTACTACTTGAGTCCTCACTCGACTTACTAATATGGACTCCTAATGGACAGGTTTCTGAGAGGGATGGCACTGAAGCTGGAGATGCCAGACCTATGATAGTCTGGCACTGTGAGCAATTGGAAGCAAACACTTCCTCGTCATCATTATCACTATCAGTATCACAATTACCAGATTGGCGCACATTTTTTCTAGCAATAACAGCTGCAAAATTTTGTCCTACAGAAGCACTGTACACTGTTCTACCTTCGAAAAATGGAACTTTCTTAATACTAGTTGTATCTAATCCAATTTGGGGCATAACACCAGATCCCCATAGATGTCCATTGATACTAATAAATAGTTGTCCAAAATCACTTGTCACGACATTTCGGAATTTGACTTTGGAACTTGTACTTTTGAAACCGTGCGGACAGCACTTGGAATCCTCTTTCACAATAATTTCTTCTTTACTTTTAAAGTCGGGTCTAGTTTTATAGAGTCTACCATGTACATCTATTATATAAAGGATATCATTGTGATATGATATGTCGATCGCTGAAACACCACTTATCTTTCTAAAACTCATATTAGCGTCTTCGATATCGCAGAAATAAAGACCATGGTCATTTCCTAGAACGATGTATTCAGAACCCACACAACATAGTTTAGCTATTTTATCAGGTACGCTGTTAGAAGACGGTACGTTTAAGGGCGTTATTCCTTTCCAGAACTTATGCTGACTCATTTTAATTACGCTTTCTATCTCCTCCGACTAGAATCATATGCTCCATACTGTTTAATTGATTACGAACCGAGATAGTTCATTGTTCTTCTCACGTACGTTCAATTTCATACTTTACGACTGAAATACGGAAATTTGTTTTTGAAGAAAAATACATTGAAGCGATTAATATTCACAAAACACAACATTTTCTTTTAAATAATTGCTCTGTGTTCATTTGGTTTGAGTTTTGATTTTGATTTGGATGGTGTATTGAATTGATGTGACAGTTTATTGACTGATAGAAAGTGACAGTGACAATGATTTACGATGGGTATCATGGGTATCATTCCACAGAGAAAAAAAACTTAAAGAATGTTTAAATTTTCCTACAAATAGTCTCAATTGTGCTATAACAAGATATTCATACATTTATCTGCTTTACATTGCAAAGATAAACAATACCAAATAAACTAAATTATCCTGATCAAAAAAAACACGTGAAAACCAAAAACCTTCTAAATTATTACTAATAAAAAACAGCAATACGATATTACCTTATCAACTTATGCTTTCAAATATTATTATTAACATATATGTTATTTACAGCTCAGCTGTTTGAATATATTTTCGCCTACAAGTAAAATAACCGATTAAAAATACAAATGTCACGATTACTTTCAGGCGAGATTGTCAACTTGCTTTAGTCTTTCTTTCTTTTCTTTCTTATTATAAAAATGGCGAGTCGAGGTGGAACATCCCGGCGCGTTCCTGAAACTGAGGCCGCAATAACATATGTGCAGTGCGATGGATTGGTAAATTGTGCTAATAATATTACGACGTGTTAACAAAACAGTAATAATAGTGTAATTAATAACCAGTACTTTGACACGTCATGTTCCCTGGTTTTTCTAAGTTTATAGCGAACTTTCACTGTAAATTAAAGTTAATTTTTACTCTTCAGTTTAATTTTTACAGTATTAACAAAGTTACAATGTATACAAGAAGGGATTTGGGCGTGTGTTAGTATTCAATAGAGGTTATCTTTAGAAGTAAAATTTCGTTTATTTACCTGAACGACAGTTATAATGAGTCACGGACTGTTTTGGACGCCCACCTCACTCTAATTTTTAATCGGCCGATGACGCTAACACCATACAATTTCCCTGTGTCCAGTCAGGTTAATGTTTATAAATTTCTAAATGGGCCATCTTAAGTTGAGATCATTTTAGTTGGTAGAAATTATATTTAAAAAAAATGTGTGTTTACAACACTTTCTTTGTACGGTTAAACGTAATTTAGACAATCTTCAGATTTATTGTTTTATTTTATCATATTGTATTTCCAATTCCTTTGCTGAACTCCCTCATATTTTTGCCAAATCATATATAAAAAAAAATGTAAAAATTTAATAAAAGAAATTTCGACTTTTTTCACTATAGGCAGTCATGAAAATTGTAAAACACTGCCATGAAGAGTCATGCAGTAATATGGATGTGGCCCAGGGGGCTCTGCTTGGGCTGGTGGTCGAGAATCGCCTGGAGATCACCAACTGCTTCCCGTTCCCCAAGCATGACGATACAATGGACGAGGAGGAATACCAGTTGGACATGATGAGACGATTGCGGCGGGTCAATGTTGATCATTTCCATGTCGGATGGTAATTGTCTTTTTTCAGTAACAACAGAACATGTAACATATCACACAAAACTGTATTCAGCCATCTCTTGGATGATTAAGCAATTATCATAGTATACATAGTATACAGTCTCAAATGTAATCTTTTAAAAAAGGGCTTGCCAAGTACAATAGAATACACAGGATAGAAATTGTTGGATTTTGCATTATTTCGTACTACATTTTGTCAGGTCTACTTAGATACATATTGTTGCCTATAGCTGCCTGCCTTTTAACACATTGAATTAACACCTTGTATTTTACTCGTTGGCAGTGCGGCAAAAAATGGGTGCCGTGTCAAATGTGTTAATATTCGTTTGGTACTGGGCTCTTGCATTTATACATAATAGTCTAGAGAGTAATGTAACAACTGCTGTCATTATTGTCATTAGTATTGACCTTTGCTGGCCTGTTCCTTCAGGACATCTAATTGAATTTTAAGAAATACACACCTTTTTCAGGTACCAGAGTGCGGATGTCGGCAACTTCCTGAGCCAATCGCTATTAGAGTCTCAATATCATTATCAAACTTCAATAGAAGAGAGTGTTGTGGTCATTTATGACACAAAGAAGTCGGCCAGAGGATTCCTGACCCTTAAAGCTTACCGCTTGACTCCTCAGGTCTGTTTTGTATAATAAATATAATTGAATTGTAGTAATTTTTATAATTGTACAAATGTATAAGTTGCTAATTAAAAAGGCATTCGTATTATGGAAAGTTACTATTGTCATTTCTGGTGAAACTAAAATCTGTACAATAGCTTACTATTCAGGTTAGAATTGAATGTCTATTAAAATTCCAACATCTAAATGTTTTAAAAATGTTTTAACATTTCATTACATTCAATGATTGGCTAACCTTAGAAATTTTTGTAGATGTCGTTGGTTGTCGACATGTTGATATGGGAAATAAAGAGTTTGAAAATATTTAAATCTCTTAATTTAGTTATCTCATTTCAGGCGATAGCCATGTACAAGGAGGGCGATTACACACCAGAGGCGCTGCGCAATCTGAAGATTGGCTACGAGAGTCTGTTCATCGAGGTGCCCATCGTGATCAGGAACTCCCCGCTCACCAACATCATGATGTCGGAGCTTGCGGAGATGATCCCGGAGGAGGAGGGCTCCAAGTTTCTGGACCTGGGAACTGCTTCTGTCCTTGAAGGTACACAGTTTTACGAGCAACGTCTGCAACGGATTTAGTGTGAATGGCTTCAGTTTAGTAACATTCGTCCGGATAATATAAGTTTGTAGAAGTGCATTTCTTGTTTGTTAAGTTGTTGGATAAAGATGTTTAAATCCACAAATACCCATAATAATTTACCCAACATTTAAAGATTCTACAAGTGCCATTCATATTTTGCATTTTACGGTCAACCAATTAAGAAATACAATTTGTATAACTGCAATTTGACTAACAAAAATCTTCGATTGCAGGCCAACTGCGCAGCTTGATGGAGCGCGTGGACGAGTTGAATCAGGAGGCGATCAAGTTCAACCGCTACCAGCAAATGGTGGTCCGTCAGCAGCAGGACAAGCACCGGTGGCTGCTGAAGCGAGGCCAGGAGAACGCCGCGCGGGCCGCCAAGAACGAACCGCCTCTCCCCGATGAAGATGTCAACAAACTCTTCAAGCCACTACCCGTGCCACCGCGACTGAACCCCATGATTGTGGCCGGTCAGATCAACACCTACAGCCAGCACATCAGTTCCTTCTGCTCGCAGAGCTTAGCCAAATTATACTTGGCTCAGGCTCTTCAAAGCGCGAAGGACGGAAAGCAGAATTAACTTTTTCAACATCCATAGGGAATACAATTTTGGGATTACCTGACGTGCATCGATACTAGCTTTGCCGGAATTGTATCCTCTGTATATTGTACGGATAATAAAAATTTCACACATATTTGTTTTTTTATTGTAGGTAAAACAGTACTTGGCTATACTATACTATATGGCTTTACCTACGGACACTATAAATATTTATTTATTTATAAAGTGTTTCGCGGTAAAAATTTCACTTTTCGCCAAGAAAACACGTTTTAATCAAATATGCATTATAGATGGCGTTATCGGCGCAGTTAGGCTATGACGGGCGTACAAAATAAATTCTTTGTAGAGTGTACCTCATTTACTACTACTACTGGAAGATAAAGGAGGTTATAGGGTAACAAATAGGCTATTTTAATCCAGAAATTCCGACGGGGTTGAAATCTACGTCGATAACACAGTTAGTATTTTTAAGAGTAGGTAGTAAACAAGCAAGCAGCAGTCACAAGTGGCCGCTGCCGCCCATGAACATCCGCAAGCGACTCCTAACAGGGCTGATCTTGTCAGAAGTCACAAATGCGTTGCCACTCTTGAGGACTAAAATTATCGCCTCTAGTATTCACGTGGACCGGTGTCCACACCCTTGTTAGTTTGTAATATCTGTATACTTTTGCGTAATAACTTAATTATTGTACTGCCGTCTGATTAGTCGGTAATAGAGGTACCAGGTTTTATACAGCAAGCTGCAGTCGTAAATGCCGACAAAGGATAATAGCGATAACTGTTACGATTGTCTTCTGATTGCCACAAATTGCTTCATCCTGAGTGTAACCCGCCCCTGGATAATTGGACCAATCTATCCCGGTACTAAATTACGCTGTGCTTCCCTAATGTTCGTTAGACATGACAAAATACAGACGGAAAGCTGATTTTATTGTCTATGAAATTGTTTTGCTTAGTAGAAATATTAGTTTCCGAATTTGAAGCTTATCGCTGAAGTATGTTGCATGCATGAAGATTCATTGGTTGTGTTGTGTGGTGTGTTAAATGATTAATTTTCAGCTTGGTGTTGGAAAAGCGAACCTACATACTATTACAATACATGTGTGACTATGTTGGTCTCTACTGTATAAGTCCGCAATTCCGTGTGTTATGTTCAGCATTAAAATATTACACCTGTTTATCACAAACCCGAACTTGGTTTTTTTATTTTCAGTTTATTTATCTAGGTAAGTAGGTATGTACCTACTTCATATTTTTTACACACCCGGATTTTTTTATTCTTTTTACATGTATGATAATTATAATACCTCTCTGTATTGTACACATGCCGAAATATTGAAGATGAACAGATACAGGATTTTATAATTTGGTGGTATTATCGCTAATAACTAATAAGCGACATCCTCTTTCTCTTGCATCACCGAGACCATACTAATTACGTGGCATTGCGTGCGAAGGCAGACATATTAATAGACAAGACCTTCAATTTTAAGGCGACGGTTTTCATTTAATAAAGCCATCTCCGGACGGAAATAAGATGTCACATTGAAGGGGTCACGATCGTGGGTTCGTGGGCAATTTGGAACGCTATTAGGTATATTATAAGTCGAATTAGTGATTGGGGATTAACCGCAACTTTTGAGTTAATTTCTTGCTTGTCATTTTTTTTAGCACTCAACATATACAAGGTAATGTATAAATTTATGTTCTTAAGGAAAAAACGAGATTGGCTGGCGGAAAAAAGACATTTTTTTTATTATTTTCAAATATTTATGCTTGCATCTAAGATATAGCACGCTTGCCCAGAAAGCGATCTACCTTTGTTTGGAATAATCCCAAGGCATACGTTTCGGGAAAGACAGCGCAGATAGGATTCCTTAGCTGTTTCCACCAGAAAGGATCTCAATCCATTCAAATTGCCGTTAATTTAGAAAAGAATTTTCATCCAATGTAATTCCTAAGTGGTACGTGTTATTGACCGCTTCTTAATCTACCTACTCTAAAGACAACTTTCCGTTGAAATATAAAGTTGAAGTTAATTATCTATTTCCGGTAATTATAAAATGTTCGTTCTGAAACCAGTATAAAACGTAGAATAAACACAGAATATAAAAAAATCATCAACCGTGTTACAATATTCTTACAATAGGTGCACGCTAATAAATAACGTGATAATGTTGCCATTCGCGCGCCCGCCTGCCCGCACATAAATGCCTACTTCAAGTGTTGCATAGTCCTAACGGAGTCATATTCCTTTCTGGTTTCGAAACGGTTGTAAATGACCACTTTGCGAAGCTTAAATTAAGTTCTAGCATTCATAAGCAAATGGAACTAAGTGGTTTTGGCACTAAACGGCGTAATAACATCGCGTTAGCGGGATATGTTTTGCATATTTTCCAAATTACAAAACGCGACCATCTTGCGTTTTGAAACAAATGGGAGGGGCGTGAATAAGTTTATTAGGTGTCTTGATGTTATGGAACGTTTACTGTTTTAATTTGTTCTATATTTCTGTCAAGAACTAGGTATTCTTGCTGAACATTTTATATCGACATTGCAATAACTGAACCATAATATACGAAGGTAGCCTTAGGTTTATATTTGTCTTTGCTTGTACTTGGAAAAGTGGTGAGCTTTGCATACAGTTCTCTAATTAAAATGTGCACTAATGCACTTTGTTATGTCGCTAAACAGCAATAATACTACTACTGCTATTTTTGTATTCCTATAAAAGTTTGTTTTAAATTTTTCCAAATATTCAGTAGGCACGTTAAGACATAAGCCATTTACTTATGTAGCCTGTAATTACATTATATAATCCGTGCCGTATGAGACGAGTCATGGACCCACAAAAACGCATTAAAAGTAAGTGCATGATGAGAGACATGTTTAAATAATAAAATAACGCAACGAAACAATTTTAAAATGTTTAAAATGAGTTAAAAGCCATTTAAAATTTTCATATAAAAATTTTATGTTGTATATTAAAATGCCGTCCAATACCAAAACCATATAAAGGCGTTCTTTGTTACGGCTAAAACTCATCTCATAGACGATATTTCTTGCGAGCAGCCTGAGCACCACTTATCTTCGCTTGTATATGAGCGGTCGGGTTCGGAGGATGTTCGATTTATTATCAACCTCAAATGGCTTCTGCTTTTAATACCATAAACGATCCCAACGATGCTGCAGCGCTCATACTTTTTGTAATCTCGAGTTGATACTGTCGGCCACTGGTAATTTTATTATGCAAATGCGGCATAAAGTGTTGCCAGACATAATCGCTCAAATTACTATTAGCCAGAGACAAGTGCGCGGGAAATGGTGCCGCTAAAAAATGTCGGGAACGTAATGCGCTGTAAGTACAGCAATCAGCTGATATTGACGGTCTTATTAAGTAAGTGTTTTTAAGGCGGCGGAAATTATTTTCGAAGTTGGGCTCCGCTAATTTTGTAATAAGATAATGATACTATAAATATGTATACGACAGGCCATCTAATTCGCTTCTAGGTCAGTTTTTTCAACTAGATACGCTATAACTCTTGATAATAAAGGACAATTAATGTTGTGTTGCTAAACATCTCACGAAAGGATGATTTTTTACACTTTACGTGGTCTTTAAGTAACATATCCAGTTTATATCACCACGTTAATCGTACATAATATTATATATGCAAAGATTTAGTTATAACTCTAATATCTGGGGTACTGGAGATCTCTCACCAACTCTAGTAAAAGTAAAATAATATAAAGAACTGGATTGATAAACTTGCAATCTTTCAAACCGTACAAAATAGTTTGAATGAGAAATTCATTATGAGGACACAGAATGGGAGGTGCCCCGCCGATCTCGAACTAAACAGCTGATGATACAAACTGTCGTGGTACATACCATCGATAACACCAACTTGATAACGTTTAAGTATTGGTTTTGGGGGAGTTAATCAAAACCGCGCGTATAACAGTCATTATTCGAGCGTGGTTAATTCCAAAATATACGATAAAAGAGGCAAGAATAATATTTAACGGAATTAGGCTGCCGGTGCGGAGCAATTTGGAAGATTGCGACCCGCCGAGGCTCGTTTTCTGTGAATTTTTTAATTAAATTATGAGCCAGATGCTGTGAAGCGGCGGAACGTTTACTGTCGACCTCCGCGTGACCTTCGCTTACCGCTCCCTCGCTTTAGCTTTACTTACCTACATTTTTATAGCTTACGATTTATTGATATCCTGACTTATTTATTTTGGTCATCATTATTATCGTTTTACAAGCTCGCAATTGTATCTACAATTCGTACAAACGTTTCGTTTAAAATTTTTATTATTAAATAAGCTTACGTTGGATAGAGAATGCCATTGCTTATTCATTTCGCCCTCTGTTACGCTTTTCAGTGCTATTAAAAAAGACTAAAGAAATAAATAAATCACAATGATTTGCCAAGACGGTCATATTAACACGTCAAATTTTTGTCACCTATGTGCTCAATTTATAAATTGTTACCTACCAATTATCGGCCTCTGCGGCAATTGAGAATTCATTAAATCATAAATTCAGATGAGGACAGGCGCTATCAATCTTGTATTAATACGCAATTTCATCAGTTCGTAATTGGCACCGTGCAGACGAGAAGCGTCCCACGTACTGTCAGAGCCGTGACTGTTTCTCTCGAAGTAGGTACAGAAACCACATAATAGCAACTTTAATAAACATCACAGTTTAACAATGGCTGGATATAAATTGTAATTAAAAACTATATTCAGTTGAACACAGTCAATAAATTAATCTGTCATTAAAATTAAAAAGTGACTGTACAAAACTGTTGTTAATGTAAATTATCCTAATGTTTCGAATTTTGTTGAATCCTAATATATCATAATTATATAAATGATAACGCCTTAGAAAAATTAAAGCTAGACTAAAATCCATTTTTAAAAATAACATCAAATAATTATATTGACCATAGACAATTTTTTTGTTGTCTAAAACAAACGGCCCGTGAACGCGAAACGCGAAAGCACCAAACTGCAGCTCATACATAAATCCGTCAAGCTAACACGATAACTGGCGAAATGATAAACCTAGCAGAGCTGCATATTTCACGCGGAGTGCACATTCATCGACTCGGATACAATTATGTTGGCTAGTTATCTACATTAATAATTTTTAGTGAAACAATTTTGCACTTTATTCAAATCATAACGTTGTTTTATAGAATGCGATTCCGCTGGCCATTCATCAACATGTGTAGGACTGACCACATAGTGTGCAGTCATTTTGTTTTTAACACTAATGTTAGTTAACAGTTATGTAAAAGGTTACATAAAAGTCTACAATAATTCGTTTTTTATTGTTGACTCTTGCGTTTGCCAAGGAGGACATATAGTTTAATATTACAAATAAGTTAATATCTAAGGCATTACTATTATAAGCGTTAAAACTGTGTTATCTGTGTTGGATGTCCTTATTTAAAAAAATAAATAGCATGCTTGCGTCTATTCAGTCTGGTTTCGTAACATAATAATCAACTAAACGTTTACAGAGGAAGTGAAGCTGATCGATTTTATATTTAATAGGAAATTTAAAGATGGACAAACAATTTGTATTTCGGTCGAACAGTTGGAATTGGGTCTCGTGTTTCTCCGAATGTACTCGTAAAGTATTTATAAATTGGTCGGATAATCGGCGGCAATTACCGCATGCCTGTTCGATTCTTGCTGACTTTTCCCAGAGGTCGTGTTGCGCACTATTTAATTATCTTTTTTTTATCAAGCTTAATTACAACATTTTATACTTGTACCCACCATGTTGACTAATGACAACTACGGCTATGTATACCAAGATGACAGTGAGAAAACTAAATTGCATTTATTATGCTCTATAAATGCATACGATCTCAACTTTCGCAAATGAGACGAGTACTTTACGAATATGAAGGATAATGGAAGTGCCCGCAATATCGTTTTATGGGTTTTATTCGTTACTATGTCGGTTGAAAGAGATTTTACAGAGAAACCATTGTTAAGCTTGTTACGTCACGATTGTTTTTAAAATAAATGTTGCTATCCCAAAAATTCAATGATAATGTGTTCATCAGATTAACCCAATCTGTGGCTACGAAAAACACAAATAAACAGACAACAAAACCATATTTATGAGCCGAACATGTTTTCTACTTTCCTGTTTAAAGTTCCAGTTGTGTCATTGTTGTAGAAAAAAGAGGAAATTACTAAAATAAAACGACTTACAAATTACTAAGATATGAAGTCACAATCAATGCTCACAATTGTCAGGCGTTCTTGCGACTTCTTCAGCTACAATGTTATACATATTGTGTCATTAAAACTGAACCTTACTAAAGTAATTTTAAGACTTATATTGCGGTGTGTGCAAACGGTGACTTAATTGTTTTATCCAATTTTCGCACTTACATGTTTGAAAATCGTGGAACTGCGAGAAACGGCCGATTAGAGCGGAGATATCAATTTGTTCTCGCCGGGATTTAGCGATTCGTTACAAGCGTTTCGTACTAGTGTAATGTCATAATGAAAGGTTAAAAGAACGGTTGGGGCCACAGCGCTAATGGCAACTAGAAATGACATATGAGAGATGGCTCAAACTTGACAGAGCGTGTACTATGGTGACCATACAACTGATAAACGACATATATATATGCATATTGATTTAAGAAAATAATATTTTTTATCTTCCATATATATAAAAATGAATCACCGAAATGTTTGTACGCGCATAACGTTCAAACGACTGCCCCAAATTGGATAAATATTTCTTTCATGTGTTCGTTATTATCAGGAGAAAGTTTGTATAAAAAATATTTAAAATTGCGAATATTTAAAAATGAAATAGAGCAGAGCAAAGATTATCGGGACAGCTAGTTTCATAGAAAGAGGGTCAAGTGCCATTAGATTATACTCTTGCAAACAGTTTGTTATTATAGCTACTAAAGACCTATCTAGCCTTGTTGATGAAAAACATTCCGCGCTTTTACATTTTGTTATTTCTAGAGTAATTTTCTACATTTTATTACTTTGAATGTCATTCAACTCTTGCTTTTTTTATAATATTTCGTCTCTTTCGCTGTCTATCTGTTATTCAGTCTATAGCACGCAGTACGGACAAAATGCTATTTAATTATCTCAGGTCATAAGCACTCTTCATGATTCCTACGTTCGCGAAGCGCGTTCTAACAAGCGAATTGCCGAAAGCCTTTTCTTACAATGTATTTCTGTGATGTAGGTAGGTACAAGTTGGAATGGTCAAAGATGAAAGAGAAAAGGAAACCAAAATGAACTGGCTACTTCACGTTCCGTGGATCCGAGAGTCGATAAAACATTTATCTACATTGTTTGCGTTTGTTTCAGATTTCCTTAAAGTTTACTCATTCGTTCAAACTTGCCAAGTTTCTTTCAAACACTTGGACAAGCGAAATTGCATTTAACAACGGTTGTTGTCACAGATGGATTAATATATTTTGCGCGTGTTGTAGTCACAGTATACATCTTATTTAAAACATAATCCATATTAGTATTGTAAATGCGAAAGTGTGTTTGTTTGTCCCATTTTCGCGCCGAAATGGATCAACGGATTGGTGTGATTTTAATTATGTAGATAGTTAAAGCGCTGGAGAGTGTCGTAGGTTACTTAACTTCGCGGCAAAATATCTCATTTCTTCGGGAAAATGAATTTTAATCAAATAAGCATGACATGTAATTTAATGAGATGTCTATATGTTTATTTAATAGTTCATGTCAATCGCAACGACATTTAATATTAGCGTATAATTGTTTAATAAGCGATGTAGGGTGTGTATACTTTTTCCTTTTAATAGACATCAAAGGTATCAAAATTCAAACACGCTTTTTTTAAAGTGGTCGTCTGGGTGTTTGTTGAATGGCAGTTCATGGAGAGTGATATAGGCTACTTTTTTCGCTGAAATAATTTCAGTACCACAAGAAAACACGCTGCATTCTAATAGGCTCTATAGATGGCGGTACGGGCGCAATAACATTATGGTGTGTGAAGAAATTAAATAAGTGTAGACTATACTAATATTATAAAGAGGAAAAACTTTGTTTGTTTATTTGTTTGTAATGAATAGGCTCAAAAACTACTGGACCGATTTTAAAAATTCTTTCACCATGCGAAAGCTACAATATCCACGAGTAACGTAGGCTATATAACATTACGCTATGACCAGTAGGAGTGGAGCAGCAATGAAAAATGGTGCAAATACGGGAATAATTTACATGGCAAGACAACGTTTGCGGAGTCTGCTAGATTGTTCTCTAATTAACGCGGGTGAAACCGTGGGGCTCAGCTAGTATCAAATATAATTAAATAAACATTTAATCATTGACTGTTAACTCATAATAATATTTTTGACATATTTCGAACATAATTTCGTTTTTGTTTATTTGTAAAGAGTAGTAAACGAACAGGCAGCAGTCGATGTCATAATGCTAAATTCAAATATTGGTGTCATGGGACACTAGGTAGGAACGAAGTTCCTTCGGATAATATAGAAGCAACACAATTTGCCAAAAATAAATTAACGTTAAAAAGTTTTTTTTAAACCATACACTATTCGCTTGCTTGTGAATACGAATTCCGTTACCCACTTCTGTTATATTTTAGTCTCATATTTTCGTTGGTTCGGTCCCATACAAAATACCTATCTCCGCCAAACCTGCCGTAAAGAACTTCGTTCCAAAAAAGCATTTTTAATGAAAAAAAAACATTTCTAATACATCGCATATCTTCCTCCTCCCCCCTTTGACTCTTCTAAAATGTACTAACAGCACTCCGTACATCGTCATCTCCACCACAAAAGGAGGCCTACGTTTTTCCCCAGGTCTCAAACGATTCGCGCAATAAGTTTCATCGCAATCGGCCGAGCGGTTTGGCATGAGTTGCCACGCGCAGCTTGATTTCTTGTAACGATCAAAACTTTTTCGCTCAAAGAACTTCTACTTCACAATAAGTACGAGTAAGTGCTAAGTGAAGGTATTCTCATTGATTACAGTGCCAAGCAAGCGAGTTAGATCTAAGGGTCTAGACACACTATGCCGAAAGTACGCAACCGAAGTTCGACATGATTACGCCTGCAATGCTATTTGAATCACTGACGACACACTATGCCAACATTACGTTGCGTCATAGCGTACAGCTAAACTTCGGTCCGGCTTAAGTTCAGCGGCAACTTTTCTGTAGAGCGCACATATACATATTATTCGGCGCTTGTGGTGTGTCATATCAACCATATAGCCATAGTCAGTCATAACGTGAAATCAGCCGCGGAACTTCGGTCGCGTACCTTCGGCACAGTGCGCTTAGACCCTAATAGGTAGCGCGCGGGCCGGCGCGCCAGGAGTGCCGTGACGTCACAGGCGGAACCATTTCCGGCGGCCATTATCCAATCGTTGGCGGGAAATTGTTCAATATGGCGCCGCTCGTGTGTCGCTTGCCTTTACGACGTCGATACTTCACCGAAACACAAGCGTGGATGACATGATAATAATAATTGCGCTATCCTTAACTCTACGGAGAGCGAACGAGACAGACATAGAGAGAGAGAGGGAGAGAGGTGATATGCTCTGTATTCTTATGCGTGTATTATAACCATTATATAATCGAACTAATATTAATTAACTCTAATTTAGTAATATTAGAAATGGCAACATCCTTTAAAACACAATAACCGCGACCGCTATTATCAATCTCCACTTAACAACTGATGTCGATAGTCAGTCGATAGTCGAGCGCCACACTTCGCGGCGTACGGACGTGTCGCGCTCTCCGGACTCGGTAGACATAGGTACTCTGCGATCTATGTTTTAGTCGAGCGCTACACTTCGCGGCGAGCGGACGTGTCGCGCTCTCCGGACTCGATCCTTTGCGATCTGTGTTTTATTTAAAAGACTGATTCATCTATTTCTCGTGAATACTAGGTGAGTGGATATGTGGTTTTCCTCATTTTATTTTTAACTTTTATTTATATTTTATATTTAACATTTAACGCTTTGAACGCCTCCTCCGCCGCCCCCCGTGGTGATCGGAACCATTTGGTCGCTCTGCGCTAATTAATTCAAATTTATTAAAAATGGCAACGATATCGACGGAAAAGGCTATCCAAAGTCTTATTAAGACTGTGGCGGATCTGCAATGTAAAGTTTCATCGCTGGAATCAGTAATTCTGGACCAAAACAACACAATCAAAAAGTTAATTAGTGTATGTGAAAAGAGTTGTGCTATAGAGAGTCGAGTAAATATCGACAAAATCGAGGGTATGCAGTCCGCAACACAACGCCAACTACCAATACGCAAAGATAACGATCGGACGAAATCGGCGACCATCGCCTCGGCTCGGAGCACCAATCAGACCACGGCCCATTCGGAACGCGTCGCAGCGGCCGAACTCGGCCGAGCGAAAGCCGCGACGGCGGCGGCGCCGGCGGCTACGACGCTCGACGCGCATACAGCAGTAAGTGAGAATTCCGCACATACCACTCACACACAACACGCAAATTGGAGCAACGTAACAATCAGGCGCCACCGTCGGGCGGCGGCGACTAACAGTATAAATATTGAAGACGAGCTTCAACGAGAACTGAACGCAAATGGGAAAAATACTGATATATTGACTGAGAAATCCGGGAAAATTACACCGATTAACAAAGGAAACAATACGTCCTCAGTATTACGCCTAAAGGCAGTGGAGCGTATGAAATATTTACATGTATGGCGACTTGTCAGCAACACTACGGAAAACGATGTGACGGATTACGTACGGGAAATATTAGACAAGGATAGTTACGTACGAGTAGATAAGATAAACCCAAAAATCAAGAGGGACTACTCATCATTTAGAATTTGCGTGTCAGAAAGGGATTTTGAGAAGCTCTGTGATCCCAGGGTCTGGCCAATGGATGCGGAGTATAGCGAATGGGTGTTTTTTCGGACAGCTTCAAGGCCACACAATGCACCAGGGAAAGTAATAGAACGATAAACATTTTGTATCAAAATGTTAGAGGCCTTAGAACGAAGACCACACAGTTTCTGACTTTACTAGAATCATCTGGCTCCGACTTATTCGCTATCACTGAGACGGGCTGTACCGAGTCTATCCAGAACGCTGAGATCACCCCGCCGGGCTACTCCGTGCTGCGCTGCGACCGGGTCGACGGCCGCAAGCAGGGCGGGGCGCTGCTGCTGGCCTCGCCGCGGTTTGCGTTGCGGCAACTACTAGTACCCGAGGATATTGATTTAGTGAACAGGTGCAATTTTGAACTGGTATGCGCCTCGGTGTTTAAACAAAATAGATATTTGTTTACCTGTTGCGTCGTATATATTGCGCCGCAGTCACATGCCAATGACTATATGCTAATGTTCGGTTTATTGGAAAAAATGTGTCTAAATTATAAAAATAAGGTGTTAATTTTAGGAGATTTTAATTTGTTCTCGTCGAATAACGATGTAAGTAATTATTACGAATACTTTCTAACTTTTTGCGGACTAATTCAATGTAATACAGTTCCGAACTGTATTGATAGGCAGCTAGACCTAGTGCTGAGCGCGTTCGATGCGGACAGTGTGACGGTGGCGGCGGCCGACGAGGCGCTGCGGCCCGTCGATGCGTACCATCCGCCGCTCGCAGTCACCGCCCGGGTCGCCGCCGCCGCCGCCGCCACCGCCGCCGCTCGCACGGGAATGGTTGATCGTTCTTGTTATCAACCTAGATCGAATGAACCGTATAATATGCAGTGGAACTTCAATAAAGCTAACTTTAACAAATTATACGGTTCAATTATGACAATTGATTGGAGCGAAATTTATAATTTAAACGATCCTAATTCGGTTTTGACATGTTTTTATAGAATAATCTATGACATTTTCGATGACTGTGTTCCACAAAAAATACAAAAACTTGATAACAAAAGGTACATCTACCCAGTTTGGTATACATTAGATATAATTAAAGATATACAGATAAAGTCAGATCTGCATAAAAAATATAAAAGCAGTAAATCTCGGCTCGACTACGCGGAATTTTCTAGATATAGGGCGAGGGTAAAGTTGAAGTCTTCGCTCGCGCACAAACAACACCGGGACCGTGTACAGACTCACCTCGCTTCGGAACCAAAAGCGTTTTGGCAGTATATAAAATCAAAGAAGGGCAATTCCAAGGTATGTAAGTTAGTGCAAAACGGACAAACACTATCGGAACTAGAGTGCGCAGAGAAGTTGGCTCAGTTTTTCCAATCCGTGTACGCCTCCGAGCCAGCGAGACTAAACGTTGCAGCAGCAAGCGCGGCGGCGCCATCCGCGTCAGGAGCTGGCGCTCGTGTACATCTGACGCACTTATCGCCGGCAGACGTGCGTGGCGCGCTTGCCAGGATGCCAGCGAAGCGCTCGATAGGACCGGACGGAATCCCGCCGTTCATTTTGAAAGACTGTCGTTTCGTGTTGGAAAAACCGCTGCTGCATCTGTATAATATTTGTCTTTCGACTGCGACATTTCCAGAAAGATGGAAACTCACCCGGGTGGTGCCTGTACCGAAAGGAAGCGGCGGTCCAGAACCAGGAGATTATAGACCAGTGGCGCTCCTGTCGGCGCCGGCAAAGATTTTCGAATCAGCCATTCACTGCTCTATGTATGCGCAGGTGAGGTCCCAGTTATCCGACGCGCAGCACGGTTTTCGTGCGGGTCGAGGAACCACGGGAAACCTGCTGCAGCTGATGACGCGGGTGGTGCCGGCAGTGGATGCCGGTCGTCAGGTGGATGTCGCCTATTTCGATTTCCGGAAGGCGTTCGACACGGTCGATAACGACATCCTGCTCGCAAAACTAGCGGGAGTGGGCTGTACACCGCACACGCTGACTTTCTTCGCCAGCTATCTCCGAGACAGACGTCAGTATGTCGACTGTGGTGGAGCCCTTTCGGACCAATACTGGACAAGATCAGGCGTCAGCCAGGGTAGTAATTTGGGACCTCTCCAATTTATAATTATGGTCAATGATCTACCGGAGGTGGTCCTGAACTCGACCTGCCTTCTATTTGCTGACGACCTGAAATTGGTATGCGAGATAGGTGATATCTCTGACCATGCTAGGCTGCAGGCAGACATAGATCGGGTCGTTGAGTGGGGCTACGCGAACAAGTTATTGTTTAACGTGGCAAAGTGCGCAATAATGTCATACAGCCGCGCGCGCACCCCACTGCTTCACTTGTATTCCATCAAGGGTGAGGCCATGCGGCGCGTCACAGAGATTCGGGATTTGGGGGTGCATTTTACTGCAGATCTCAATTTTCGGAAACATATAACAGAGATATGCAAAAAGGCATACCGGAACCTCGGCTTCATATTGAGGCAATCGCAGGATTTTACCAACTTTACTGCCCTGAGGGCCCTATATGAAGCCTTGGTCAAGAGTTGCCTGGAGCATAATTCGATTATATGGGCTCCACACGAGATCAAGTACAAGCAGATGCTGGAGAAAATCCAAAATAAGTTTGCGAGATACCTCTACTTGAGGATGTACGGTGTACACCCAGGTTATCCTTTGCTGTACCCCACATTGTTCGTGCTGGGTATGGTGGGGTACAGCAAACTGGAAACCAATAGAGAGGT
>DWGJ01001235.1:0-21345 GCA_018246895.1 Aspitha aspitha aspitha
CTAATTTCGTAGATTATACCATCAAGCCAGGTCTATGATAGGCAGAACTCCCTAAATGCAAACTGTCTCTATCCTTACAAACTTTGTGATTCTTCTACATCTATGAATTTGTATATTTTAATTTTTTAATACTGCTTAGAGATGTCATGTAGTTGTTACAAAACTTTCTAGACACTTCGCTGCTTTTCATGAATACTAGCATAATCCAAAATCCACATTTTACATTGTAGCCATTTGAAAATTAAACAAAATAAATCAATATAATAGAAATTAACCAATCATAAAACAACATTGTTGTGCGCCATTATGCCCATTTTTCCATTATGAATGTGAGTCTTACCGAGTATGAAATAAGGAATATTTTGGATTTATTTGTGTTATGAACTGGTATTTCCAAAATTTTGATTTGTGTGAGTATTCATGAAAAGCAGCGATATGTGAAATAGATTTAGATACATCTTGGTGTGCCTATCTTACATACCTAGTCCCGGACATTGTTATCTATAAATATCAAGTTTAATTTCAATTCAAAATGTCTATTACAAAACATAATTGGAACATTATGTATAAGTAATGACCAATATTTATCATTTATTTTATCTATAGCGGAAGCAGTATATTCATTGATCTCAGATAAAACAGCTTTGTGGCTAGTCAGTATGTAGTTACAGTCTTGATTTACGTATGTTGATAGGCTCATCGGTGTAATGATTGCTCATTTCGAACGGGGAGGCTTGTGGATTCTAAGCCCAGTGTCTGAATGTGTCATGAATGAGAATAAAGATTTATCTTCTATCTGGCTGTAAAATACTGTAAGTAGGTAGAAATTTCATGTATAATATAGTTTATTGATTTCACAGTTACCTAAATATAGATCTTGCCAAATTTTGATGGGTTATTATATTTTGTTTTAAATAATTAGTAGCTGTGCCCGAGGCTTAGTCCACATGGGAATCAATATTTTCCCGTTTTTCCAACATTTGTCATTGCTGCTCCACTCCTATTAGTCACTGCGTGATGTTATATAGCCTATAGTCTTCCTCTATAAGTGGATTACTCGATACAAAAATATTTTTTTCAATTCGAACCAATAGCTCCTGAGATTATCGTGTTCAACCAAACAAACTCTTCAGCTTTATAATCTTAGTGTAGATTTAAAAAGGAATAAACTAGATTGTGTAATTTACATTAACTCTGCATAGCAGTTCTATTATGCAATGCCTAGTCACATAATCTTCTATAATAAAAAATAGATATAAAATTTCCAAACTGAATGAATTCTCATACAACATTAATACCCCTATTTGGGGGTGAAATTTCTAAAATTCCTTAGCGCTTGACCACACTATAAAAAGAAAGTGCAACATTTCTAGGTTTAATCGTGGTAGTATAGTAGTTTGTTTTGGGCTCTGCATTGATATGTGACTCAGTCAATCAGTCCTAAAGTCAGTTTTCCTTAATGTATATATAGATTCTGTTTAGTATATAAACAGCTATCATTGTTGGTGTAATGGGATCGAGCGCAAACAATGCTGAAATCCCAATGCAGTACAAACAGTCTCCCGTTACAGTATATATTTTGCAAATTTTGTTATTACTCGCTGCACGGTTCTTGGCCAAATTTTAATTTGCGGAATGATATATGTAAGCTATTTTTAGTCTGTAAACATATTTATTTAATTAATATAAGTATAAATGGATATTCCCATCTACCTGATAGCATTATGTTGCAATAATACATAGGATTTATTTAAACTGTGATGAGCTCAATGTTATTTGGTTGCTTGAAAGGAAGAAGGTGTTTGGAGTATTAAAATTATTATTAATGCATTTTTTGTTTATTTATTATGCAAGCAGACATACCTGGTCATGCATTTCTGAAGTTTCTAAGTGCAGTTTTTGTAAATAATGAAGCTAGATGGTTAAACATATCAGGGGTTTATTTTTGATCCTATTTTTAGTTCACTGCTATTTTACGTCTTATTCTTCTACCATGCTCACCAAGTGCTTGTTGGTACACTTTACACACCTCACTAACATTGGAGTAGGCAGAGCCTAGCAATTTCCACCAGCTATGGAACTTCCTTTGCAGTGGCTTTTCATGTAACATTTGTTGTAGTCTCAAAATATATTGTAATTTTTACATATTAACGTACCCAGTATTGGAGGAAAATACAATAGACACACATGTAAATAATGCATAGGTATTAAATAATTAAGGAAATACAATGTGTATATAAATACACAATACTTATTTGCAAAATGTATAATCATATGATTTTGTGTATCTGTATTTGTTTAAAGTTAATTAAATTATATCACTTGCTGTAAAAGTGAAGGAAAGCCAAAGTTCCGAAGGAGCCTGCACACTGAAAGTTCTGCATACAGGTTCAGAGATTTGTAAAATCTGTATATGTAATCTACACTTTATACAGATATTAGACTTTATCCTTAAACTCTCTGATTATAATAAAATACATTTTTATGTTTCATACTGACTTATTAGGAAAAACTACAATATTATTGATTTATAATGTATGTCAGCCTTTAAGAAAACAATAATAGTACATACAAATACTAAATTTGATCTGTAGATGATATATATGTTGTAAGGAAAAAACAGCATCAAAATTCTGTAACAAATTTAATGGGAATTGATAGCCACTTGGTGCCACCTATTCATATAATGTCAGCAGTTGAGAAAACATAATCAGCAAAATCGTTTGTCTATATATAGGATTTAGTGCCCATTAATAAGGGTGTAGATGGATTCCGTATTAAATATCAGTCACAACCAATACAAGGCAGTTCATAATTGACTGTTATAGTCATGTAATCGCATTACATAACTATTTAATGTTACATTTCCACACCAACGTGACTATGGTTTGATAAATCAATAGACCTTGGTGTAAATTGCGTTGTGCGGTTTCTTTCTTATCATTTTAATGGTGTTTTAACAGATGCCGTTTCAATGGTTTTTCATAAAATATATAATTCGTGATATATAGATGTAATATGTGCGAGAAGTAGGCCATAACCCCAATATGTATTGTGATGTTCAAAATATTAGTATTAGTAGGTACTTGTAAAATCTTCTTTCTGGTATTGACTCTCGTTAGTTGCTGTAAAACGGCAGTTTTTTTTTGTTCAAACTGATTAAACGCTTCCTTCTTCCGATCCTGAAACAGTCAATTCTAGTTCTGTACCTCGAATCTTATTAATACTCTGGTAAAACACTTACTATCTGAATCTTAGATCAAACATCAATATAAGCTATTGTCAAATTGCTATTGCTAAAGAAATACTGCCTGTTGCGGGCAAATAATACATAAAATGGAATCATTATCCATATATTTCACAGCTATCATTAATATATGGTTTACCTGTTGTATCAATGCCTGTTGCATTAAGGCCAAATAATATTGGCCTTAATGCAACAGTCATAAATTATAATAAAACCGTCTGCTTGTTCATAACACCTTTTTGTATACACTTGGGTGCGATTCCACCAGGGATGAGCGAGAATGCGAGGCGAGGAGTGTTTGTTAAGAACCAACAGGATCCCTACATTTACCTAGCCTCGCTTAGTACGCTTGCGTAGCGGAGCGAAATTTCTCTCCTATTGGTTCTTAATAAACATATTCCTCGCTTCGCATCCTCGCACATCCCTGGTGGAAACGCACCCTTAGCCTAGCAAGCAGGCAGACTGGCCACCTGATAGTAAGTGCTCACCGTCACGTGGAGATTGCCAACATCAGAGATGTCTAAGTTATAAAACACTCTGTAGGCTCAGTGCTGGTCACATTTTGAACCTGGACCCATGAAGTGAGAGCATGAAAAAACCACTGATCTGTTACCACCTGTTCATATTTAAAATACTGCTTACATATATCGCTGCTTTTCATGAACGCTCGCACAAATCAAAATTTTTAAAAATACCAGTTTATAACACAAATAATTCCAAAACATTCCTTATTTCATACTCAGTAAGACTCGCATTCATAACGGCAAAACCAGCATAATGGCGCGCAAAAATGTCGTTTTGTGATTGGTTATTTTCTACAATATTGATTTATTTTGCTTAATTTTTGAATGGCTACCCTGTAAAATTTGGATTTTGGATTATGCGAGTACTCATGAAAAGAAGCGATCTGTTTCATATAAGTATTAATTATTTACTAAATTGAAGATACAACAGTTTTACAGTGTACAATAACAGTTGTTTTGTAACTGAACACGTTGGTACAAAAGCAGGATCTGTAGCTCAGAAAGGAGCTAATTATGAGCAACATAAATCTCAATCAATCCACGTCCGCTGGACGTCATCTCTGTTGGAGGAAGAGATCAGCGAAATGTTTAAAGTTAATTAGAATTTTCCGCGATTTATTTCATATCGCACCAACTGCAGTATGGACTTTACACTAATAACTAGTTGACCCGCGAATTCATCGCGTTTTACTGTTTTTAGACACATGCCTAATGTTTATTCTGCTATAAAACATATTATCAATAAAGTTAGTTTCAGTTACTCCTAGTAACATCAGCCGTCTGCCAGTGAGTCCTGCTAAAGTCGCTCTAAAATTGCTTCGTAAAGTAGCCAGTTAGGCGTTGACACTGAAGGCATAGAATTGAAATACGTTTCTTTTGATAGATTCGTAGTCGTGATTAGTAACACAACAATCAGACTCTTAGTGACACTATACTACAGGTACTACCAATATTGTCAGAACACTTCATTAGTGATACGATTTGAAACAAACGCAAACCTATGTACGAACACAGATCGACACATTACAAGTCGAATGAAATATTCAAAAATAACAAAAAGTACTAACAATAAAATGTAATAGATAAGCGAGATTTTTCTTCGTTATATGAATAACGTCGGAACTGACGTGGATTGATTGTGATTTACGGCGGCAGGTTGCGTAATTACGTGTTTGGACGTTTTTAACGGAATAACAAAAAAATTGGTAAACCGAATCTTGTTACGGTTGATATTCTGTGTTATCATAATTGTTGTGTTAACTGTTGTTGTAGTATTGTTGTTTATTACTCTGTCATCATCATATTCTTATCGCGATATACTATTGCATACGAGTTTCTTTCAAAACCACTTGGATGGCTTTTTTCCTGTCACACGCATTGAAGATATAGATAATTACAAGATATAGATAGAAAACTATTTATGGTTAATTTTCTTATCTTTACGAGTATAATTGTGGTTCATAATTGTCGCAAATTAAAAACGGGTGTGTTGCGAAATGGAAGGTATTCGAGAGAGTTCGATATTTATGTTCTTTTCCATTTCATTCATTCTTATTTTTTACTATATAATTCTTCTATATGTATTCTTATCATATTTCTTGCAGTTTATGTTCTCCTTGCAGATGGCATCACCACATCTGAATGCTAATCATGGCAAAAATACAGTGAACTACGAAGTTTAGCTTACGACTAGCTTGGAAATCGTCTTAGTAATTCTGTCTTAGATAGTCGGAAGTAAATTCGCTGAAAATGGCATTGCACTTGTTCGCAGTCCAGTGAAAACAGTGGGGACCGAGAAATATTTTTCTCTCGAGAATCATAAAAACTTATGAAATTCTTCCAAGATGCAACGAATGCAATATTTTCTGTCGCATAATAAAGTGTATATACATATCGCTGCTTTTCATGAATACTCGCACTATCCAAAATTCACATTTTACATGGTAGCCATTTGAAAATTAATCAAAATAAAACAATATTGTAAAAACAATTTTGCGAGCCATTATGCCGGTTTTGGATTTATTTGTGCTATAAACTGGTATTTCAAAATTTTGAGTTGTGCGAGTATTCATGAAAAGCAGCGATATGTGTACTATGTAATATTGCATTATCTCCAACAAGTTTAATGTTGACGTTTTATGCGATGTTGCTTAAAACGCAATAGTTATTTATAACGTCAATCAATGTTTTAATTGTAGTTCAGTGGGCACATCTCTACGTCAAGTATTATCATTTCTTTAAGTTGTTTGTTCAATTGTATCAGAAAGAAAGACCAGATATAAAAACGACACGAAACATGTTACTAAAGATCTAAAACCTAACGGATGAAAATGGTGTTATGATAAAACGAGCCCATTTGGATTCCGAAATGACCGTTATAGGGATAGTGACGTTACGAAATGCAATTTCCAGAAATAAAAGGTACGTTTGATAGAATTGAACAGCCCTCCGGTATTATGAGGGTCTATGCGTCAAAATCACTCTTTGTCTCAATGGAAGCAGCTCTCTAAATATTGTTTTTATAACTCCTCTTAGTCTGCTTCAGACGAATATAATCGCACGGTTCCATGTTTTAGAGCTCATATTTCCGTGAACAATTCGGTTAGATATTGCGTTCTGTGAATAAATTCCGGTCAGTTTCCTTTATTATTTTCGACGTGTAGGTGTATTTACTCGTGGCCAGGTATGAAGGGATTCTTACATGAACAATGTTATTGTTAGTATATATTTATGATAAAGACCGATTTAGATTGATCTTGTAACTGGCTATAGTTCTTGCTACCTACACACATGATTTACTGAACTTCCTATTATGTCAATGGATTCATATTACAGAAACAAAATAAAGATTACAAACAAATTGCACAAACAATTGTTTTATCGGTTCTTAATCTTGATGCACAATAAACTTAATCATTCACAAGTTGGAGAGAACCTTAAAATTTGACAAGATGAAATTGGTAAATAAATGATTCCGAAGTGAGAGGTATAATCTAAATGAAACTGTATACATAGCAGTTACAAAATCAACACAAGAAAGTTATTGATAATTGTCTGTCTGTCTCTTTGTACGTGTGTATGAGTGTATTCGATAATTAGTTAACATTGAATGTGCAATAGAAAACAATTATCAGATATTCTGCTTATGTATATATTCTGCCACATTTAATGTTATAAAGAATTATTTGTTACTACACTGTATGTTCCAAAGCTATAAATAAATAGAAGTTAAAACATTATTATAAATTGATAATATTATTTAAACTTGATAACATCGACAATAAACTTTGCCCCGATAACTGTACTTTGCGCATTTATTTTTATCACTTTACTTATTCTTTGGCACGAGCGATTTCTTTTACAAGTAAGCTTTGCAAAGCTGCAAATATGAAATTGGCTCATCCTTACAACTAGGGTTGTCACTTCTTGAAAATTACAACACAAAAGTAAATTTTCCAAATAAAGATTAAATGTTAATAATACCTATTCAACTGTTCCACATTTATAGACGGGTCATTTCACAATAAGAAAGTTTAGACTTTAGACCATAGTCTTTCTACCGTGGTGGTAACGTTCGTCTAGGTATTCTAAACATGTCTTAGAGAACATAAAGTGCTTGTAGATATTTAGGTTACTTCGTGATCTTTGCCGTTAGCGGGCCAGTTTAAACTCTGTAACATTAGAAAACAATGCTTGTAAGGAATTGAACCGCAAACTCCGAAGTAGGAGCCCGAAATCTAAAAGACTAGACCATCATTAAATTTAGTGTGAGCAGTACCTGACTACACTCATTGCACCTAGTAAGTAATGTTAATAAATATTGTGAGTTAATGTCCTAGAAACTGTGCAGTTGCTAACCCTAATGGCAACATCATGCTTTCTTAGGTCATGTTGGCAGAATGCGCTGCATATTTTTAAAATGACAATATTTTTACATGGAGTGTAGTATTTATGTTATGAAGTAGCGCTCTGCTGTGTGAGATATGAGTCGACGTTTTCTTTAAGCAGAAATGTTTTATTAGCAAACTGAGCGCTGTTTAAAATATAGATTAAACAGATGAATTGTAAAATGGCGAGAGCTTTATATGATTCAACAATTATAGTCCATGTCATTATAACCAAATCATGGATGTACTAATCAATACTCCAAAGTAAACGGCCGTGGTAGGTGGTACTTACATTACGTTAAATGTTCTTTTTAAAAGATCAACGAGTAAGCTTATAAATCATATTCTATTTAATGGTTACTCTGTTTTGATGTTTGTGGTATTATTACTGATTATTATTATGAATAAAAAGTGAAATACAAATTAATTGATAGGTTTTATTTCATACGCGAACCGTAGCAAGCTTTAGGCGAGAAAACGATTAGTAGGAAATAAATTGCCCACACATTGTACCTTGCGAAACGAAGGGAGTCTGCAGACGAGGCCGCATTAACGGACTGCGATTAATAAAGTTTCCGCAATAAATTAGGTAAACGAACCCTGTACAGTTGCCCACTAGCGTCTGTTATGTAGCATAGTTGTAGAGTTCTATAGTTTTTGGTTAAGAAAAATAGTTAAACAGGCCAGATATGCGTAAACGCGAAGTACATTACAATTACAAGCGCATATCGTCTGTGGCTACATTAATAATGTATCTGGTAAAAATGTGAACAAAATGGTCATTTACATAACAGGCTTGAGAGCAGTCAAGCGCTTGGCTAAAATATTTCAAAAAAATACCGTTAAACACTTGTATTCATATTATCGCCGCATCCGCGATGCAATCAACAAAAATAGGGGCGCTACCATCCGTTTTTACTGTATTCCTTGGCAAAAGCACGATTACAGTAAGTAAATCTTTTATTATAAGCAAGGAACATTTGTTTTTAAGTTGATTTGAAAAATAAAACAGATTGTTGCAGATTATTTTTCTTATAATTTATTTTTATATCACAAGTGGCAACCCTGAGCACAAGTAAACGACTACCGACAAGTGATAAAAGCTTCAATTCCTAGGCAGTTAGCGATTCACTTTACAGCCCGGAAGTCTTGAATTGGAACCTAACAAAGGCCTTTTTGCGGATAACCGCTGCCTGCGAAACTTTTGACGGTAAAATTTGACGGTTATTCCGTGAAATTGTTACAAACATTTAAATTGTAAATGTAAAAGTTTTAAATACAAAACGTAATCAGTGTTTTGGTCGACGTTTTATTTGGTTAGTGTTTCCGGAAGTTGTGGTTTTCGTAGTAATAATTTATAAGTACTAAAGCTGTGATGTAATGTTGATGTAAGACGGTGATATCTTGGTGTACTACATTTTCGTTTTTCTTATACCGACCTTACGGCGAAGGAAAACATCGTGAGGATACCTAAACAAATTAATGTTTACGTAGGTGTCTGAAGTCTACCAATCTCAACACAATAATGAAGCTAATTTAAAACAATGTTCCCGATTCACAATCTCCCATATGTACGTCGATAAAGTCAATACGTACTTACTCGTATTGACATCATTAAATGTACAACATATGTACATTATTGTAAATTTGCATCGTGAACGGGCCTTTAACCTGTCTACGTCATGAGTATTTCTCGTGTGTATGGCTTTTTAGCAATCGTTAGCTGCATTAACACTCCATTCGCGCTCACAATAATGGCAACAGCGTTTATGTACGCCATTATTAAAATAATATTAGGAGCGTTCAAAAGGCCCGCTGCGGTTTCATTAACAACGTTCGTGAAATGTTTATGTTTGCTAAGCTTCTTTGCGGCTTCGGGCGTTTAACTTTTACAATTTTACGCATTTCTCGGGGTTCGCGGTGCTATCAGTTATTTGGTTTCCCTTCGACGATGGTTTAATGATTGCTGTTGAACGAGCTCCTTGTCGAATCAACAAGTTGTGTTTTAAAAACGTTTGGGGAATTTCAATCGGTTCCGTTTGAAGCGAGCTTATGTTGTTTTTGTTTAAGCTAGTATTTTTTAAATTAAGCGCTCTCTCTTCCGAGATATTTATCACGCACAGGAGCGGGGACAGGTTCCCTTATTTTTCAATTACACAAAAGTGGGAAATGTTAACTTATACCAGCCTGAGAGGAAGTTATATTTATACATCTGTATCGTTTTGATCTCGCCTTATGTGAGCCTGACACAGCTAGGAGTCCGTCGTACGTCTGGCCGGATAATGCTGGAAGGAAGCTGGTATCTAAACTTCTGTCAGAATCATGGTGATGATTCAAAAAGGTACCTACAGTGGGTCGCTGAAAGACGTGCAACGTGATTAGTCTGATGGCCCCCGGTGTCGACGATCCCGATCGATGTTTTCGGGAATCCGCCATTTATTAGTGCATATCCAAACTTCTTGAAATACGGGCGTTGCAGTTGTGTGCCAAACGAATGGCTCTATCTGATTCCCGTTCAATAAATTACCTGCTATCCACTCCAGTTCGCTGTAAGCAATTAGAATTTATGGCCGCCAAGGCTTATGAAGTTTGGAGCCAGATTGGACGGGACTGTCATAATTCGTGAAATGAGGTCCGTTTTCGAATAGTTTATAATAAAATCGATATTCCTTTCAATTCAAATACGATTGATAGAGAATTAGCTGCAGTTTGATAGTTTGATAGCGCAGCTGTAATTTATGATATTATAAAATATACAAGTGACCGCGTTCGATAAAGATATATAACGGATTCGTAACGTGCGTATGTAACATGTATTATAACAGACCTGTATCGTTAACACACCATGAACGGATTCAGATCGGTATTCATATTCGGCAAGGTAGTGCTATATAAATGTATGAGATTTCGTAAATTTATTTGCAAGACCCTAGTCCTAGATTTTCTGAGCTCAGCTGAACGCAATTCCTTCTGCGGCCCGGACGGTTCACTCAATCGATGTTGTTGCTTCAGTCGTGGTCACCAAGCATTTTGTCATCACTAGTGAATACGGACGTCTGTGAATTGTGTGTAAATAGCATATACATATTTGAGATAGATCCTGTTATGTGGGTACAGAAAATTTAGTTCAGGTTTTGAACGTACTGTAGTACGTTCGACATAAATCATTCTTAAATTCATTCCTTCATTTTATTTTTCATTCATCTATAACGTTAAATATTCATGTTGAAAATGATATTGCATTTGAGCTGAATATACTGAATACACACTCAACAATGATGACGCGAAGAAATTAACTTTGATTAAAACATTCGATTTGTCTAACGAAGTACGAGTATAATCGGTCTGGCAGCTGGCTTCCAGATAAAAAACTTTCCATGTACAAATATTCAAATCGAGTGGGGCATAGTGAAGTGCGCTTTTGAATTTCATTTCGGTTCCTGTACGCCCCCGTTAGTTTTAGTTGATAAGGCCGAGATACACCGAGCTCGTCGCTATTTATATCGGCTGATTGGCATCCACTTTCCGTTCTCACATATTGTTTTGAATTTCATACGGTATTTTTATTCATAAATTCTCTGCTCGCTGTCAAAACTTAACATCTCGTATCTCGCTGTTGAGTTTTGATGATATTCCAATTATATAAATTTTTTATAAACTTTACATCTAAAAATATTTTTAATCGAACCACATACAAAATAAAATAAAATTAAGGCTCATTATTAAATAGGTATATTGCCTTTGGGAGGTTCAGGTTAGTTTGCCTATAGCAAGAAAAGGGTACAAAACCAAGTTAGTCAATCTAACGAATAACGTTTCCATCACTTACCTAGTATTATGCTGTATTACTACCCTAAACTATTGTGCAACGCAAAACTGTTTGACAAGACACAACAATAAAGCAAGAAGTTGGCTAGACCCGAGAAAATGCTGATTGTGACGGTTACTTTGTATGCACATCTATGATAGAATACTTTTTTTTTAAATTATACAGTGAAACGAATTTGGAACATTTACATGTATAAAGGCGATTGTAATTTAAAAACCCATATAACAGTTGCATAAAAAAATATAACATATTAGTTGCATAAAAAATAATCCATAATATGTCGTTTAAACTATTAGCATAGCACAAAATATACATTTAGATTTCACAATAATTTATACGTAAGAAACATAAATTAATATGTTATTATATTATCATCTGCACGACTGAAGACGACTGCGTTAATGGAACAATTGAAAACGAAATAAAATTATGAAAAACCCCAATATTAAAGATTCATGTGACTGAAAACGAACCGCGGCATTTTACAACAGTGATTTATTCGCACACAACCTGAGCTTCGCCTTTATGCTACGAATTGAGAAATAACTTATTTGTCGTGCGGTTTTATTTACATCGCCATTTTTCAATTCGCCTTTTTCGTATGTATGTGCATTCAGAGTTATGACCCCGTTCCGAACAAATCGAATGTGCGTTTATAAAATACCAACTGACCTCTCTGTTCGAAATTTTCAAGACTCTCGCGTTATCGTAAACCGAAAGATTTCGTTTGGAAATTTGCTGAAAATAAGACATTGCTTTGGTGGTCGTTTATTTGTAACATTATATTGTTATTGTAAGTATTGGAAACGTCTGAAAGACTAGGGAGATATCGCATGAAAAATCTTTTTAGAAATCACATTTACTTTACACTGGCATTGTCGAAATTGGATTTGTTTAAAATTTATCTCGAATATTTAAAAAAAAAATATCAATTCTCAACATTCAAATTTAGAAAATCTTCACATTGTCTTTTAAAATATGCAGTAAAGGTATAAGCTGTAGTAGACATTTGTTTGGCATGTTTGTAAATAGATATATTTACTTTTCTTTCTGTTCTTTCTGTTATTTCTTTTCTTTTTTCTTCTAATAATTTCACTTAGTTCAAAATAAGCTAAAACATAGTTTTGTTATGATTAATTCGTATTGTGACTTTGGCTAAAAAAGTTCTAAGAGATTCTACGGAAGTATATAATGATGGATCTAAATAATACGTATACAAGAAAGAGAATGACATACATGGGGTAGTTTATCGCGTGTCAGATGTGGTCGCAACCTTACGCCGTTACAATTCAGTAGCGACCGGCGCGAGTTTTATGGTGGGGTTTCTTTGAATAATGGAGCAGACGGCGCGTGAAGAGACCGGCCCGGTGCGAGCGAGAGGCAGCAGCGGGGGATTGTTATGAAAAATTCACATTGTTTATTACGGACTCGTTCCGCGTGTGCGTAGTTCCGTCGAGGTCGACCCAAGTTCATGGTTATGAAGGGCGGAGGTCATTTACTAGGGAATCGATCGTTCAAACGAAATAGATTAAGTGACTCATTTTCGCCTTACTTTCCTAATCGTACTTATCCAACTTATTGTATAGCTCACTGACTATTCGTACAGACATTGATTAAACGCTAAGACGACATTTCAAAAGCGGTTAGTATAGGTTACCTACCTACGTTACGAGCTCACTTGATGGTAAGTCAGATGAAGTCTACGACGTATCACGCTTATCTATAAAATGCTTGTCGACTGTTGTATTACTGTAACTGCTTTTTCGGTATTTGAAATAGGTTGATTAATCGAGATTATAACTTACACCACGACCCGGACCATTCGTATTCGATTGAATGTAAAATTTCATATTTTAAAAGGTTTCTTTAAATAACCATTCCTCTGTCGGCTGTAACAGTTGTTTCCTTAAGAACTGACTTAATTGTTGGATTTGCTGCGAACTCTGTCAGCGGGTCCGTTCCGGTGTTTCACAAGAGGTCTTGTTGGATCGGCGCATGTATAACTCTTTTGTTAACAATTTTGTATTGCGTTTCTATGGGTAGCCGTACACATGCCTTCAGGCGACTCGTCCGCTTATCTGATTTTCCTTAATTTACGCACGAATTTTATGTCTGATTTATAAAAGTTAGTTAAAAAACTTTTTGGTGGTCATACCGTGTTTATTACGATTTGTTAAGGATAACATTATTGTGTTCATAACACAAATGATTCATCTAGGTGGGAATAGAATCCACGATCACTGGTTTAGACCAACAGATCAGTTGATCTTAAGTTCAATGAACCTTGTAAGTAAAACAGTCACGTGAGCGCTTTACTTGATAATGGAAAGCTAAACGGTAATTGTCTACATACTATCGACATTGCATTATGGATGTTACACAACAATGCCATCTATCGGAGATTTATCGCAATTGCTTTGCTATCCCCCGGGATCTATTTGCAATGCATTCAGTTTCACAGCCTCACCCGTCCCCGGGGACTTATTACGAAAAGTTCTCTTCCACTCTCGTTAATGTTTGGATTTAAACGTTTAGATTATAGGACAAAATCTTACTGAGCACTTCTTACAAATTGATATCATATGTTATTGTACACATTCTCATGGCATTGTTTTAAAATCTATGATGTGTGTGAAATTTGTCAATCCGTACTTGGCCAGCGTTTTAGAGTGAGGCCAAAATCTGTGACGGAATGCGAACAGATCTATGTCCATCAGTGACGCAATAAAACGGTCGGAAAAAGCTCAAATTAAAGATAACTTCAAATATCTCGCTCCAAAGCAGACTCCGTCAAACTTCTGTGCGCTTACCGCATCGGTTTCTGTTTAAATAAAACTAAAAAGGAACGCTATCGATGCAAGTGCGCCGAAGTTGGCCAAACCGGGGTTAGTGGCAGTTAAAAGGAGTCCACAAGCACTTAACGTTGAACAGTTTACGAGCTTCAGTCAACACTGGCCACTCTTATTCCGAATCGATTCCACTTAGCAAGTAATCCTGAACATCGCCTTGGAGACACATTTCCGACTTCTTTCTCGTATTAGCATCGAGGAGAATTAAAGTTTTTATATCATGATGAAATGCACTCGGTGGGTATGAAACGTTCAAGTTTTAGCCGAGCGACGACCAACTTTGCTTTATATTGTTCCAGTATGTTCCACTGTTACGATATAGCTCTTGCGAACTATGAAGCGAATGTCGGACTAATCTATGGAACGCTTATTTGGAAGGACATCGTGTAAAGCGGGAGGTGATTTGACGTAATTGTGTTGAATAGAAAGAGTAAAAAAAAGCATCAGTGAACAGGAAAAAGGTAAATGAAGCTGCGAATTTTAAACACATCGGCTGGTATGAACTGGCTTTGTTGCCGTGACAAATGTGAGGTCGTAACGATGTGGGTGCGATTTCCTCAGAAATAATGCCGTGTTAGATGTTTCCACTTACGTCGACACTGTGTCAAAAATTTGTTAAAATCACCATTGTCATTTCAAACAACCAACGACTTTAAATAATTCAAATTGTTTTCAAAGAATTTCGAAACCTCAGTCTGATAATAAAATTTTAAGTAAAACATATTTATTTAAAAATTTGTTGTACTAATAAGCAGTTGTGTGAAACGTAAGCAATAATAGCACTTCGGATGATTTCTGTTTTGATTCAATTCGTTAATTACCGTGTAGGAATAGGTAGGTAATTGATATGTAGGAAACTAGTAGGTTCATTATTACCCGGATCTGCTCTGAAAAGGGTACGCTAAATGGGTTCGAATTTCCTCTAGAGGCTAATAACGAGCGATTATAATATCTCCGTAGAGGATTCATTGATTTGCTATCGACTACGGCAAATTGATACAAACGATTGTTTAGGCCGGTAAATTGGCACGGGAAATAAGAGAGGAAGTTAGCGAATGGAGTAGTTGTGAGCAACATAATAAAACTGCCATTTCTGACTATTATCTGCAAATTATATAATAAAAATTATACTTCTTTGCTAGTTGATAATATTGATATTTGTTTGGATATTCAATAATTTCGAAACGACGTTTGGAAAATAAAATCAGCTTTAATTCCAGACGTTCCTAACTAGTGCGATATTTTTAGAATAAGTTATGACGTGTATAAAATAAGTGAAAGATGTTAAAAGAATCGTCAGAAAATAATAGTTATATCGTGAAAGTAGCGATAGGCACAATTCGGGTCATCTCGCCCTGTCCATTCGGATTCAAGGGGATTACGTAGCAAAAAAATGGCCCCAACGGTCCTTTTGTCCAGAGAGAAATCGATCTGATTAATTCTGCACCCTGTAACTTGGTGTTTGTAAGCTCACCTGTTTAAGCGTTCTCTACAATCTTTATTTGGGATACAAACTCGGATAGCCGAAGTAGCTTTTCGATTATATAATTTTGTTGTTGGTGATACTAAAGGGCGAGACTTAGTGTCACATGGTATTGTCCAGTTAACCCAGTAAATCAATTTTCTTCTTATTAAAGATTTTACTTGTATGCTGCTCACTTTAGAAGCGTTTATTAGCTTACAGTATCGTGATAGGTAATTTTAAAAATGTTAACATTTCATATTAACGGCTAAGCAAATTAATTACTTTGTGATCCATTTTTCTATTATAAATAATATAACCGGATTGAAAACGGAATTTATCAACCATTTACAACTGTTGGGATTTGGTCGACGTTGCTCAAATAATGTACCTAGCTAGTTATTAGGTACTATAGAACCATAACTTTTCCTAGAAAACTTCTTTTACAATTTTCATTAAAAGTTTATTAAACAAGTTGGTTTTTTAATGAATTTGAACGACTAAAACTTGAATAAACTAATTTTCATAATTGCGCTAAGGACTAAAAATTTCAGAGATATAATGTAAGTTTCAATACGTATTCAAAACGTAAGCCTGAAATAAAGAACTTTTCTTAACTTGTAAGTTGTTCACAACGGAGTTTTAAAGGTATAAAGTAAAAAATTAAAGCTACATCGCAGTACACGCCCCGTTCCATTTGTGCAGAGGCTACAAATTATGTGTAACGTTGCGTTCATATTGCATAAGCGGGCGGATTAAACGAGTAAAAAAATAACATTTCTATCATGTAAGTACGTTGTTACTAACATTAATAGCAGTCAATAGAAGTATAACAATAGTTAAGAATGTCACGAAGTCTAAATATAATTTACTGTCTTAAACGAAAGTGATATTATTTTTTACCCAGAGATTTTCATACGACTTAGGGCTACAACAGCCAAGAACAGTTTCAACTGAGACGAATAACAAACGTTAGTGAAATTATTTTATTATTCACAACATTACACAGCTTCGGAAAGCGTACGCACTGACTAATTGCATTTCTGATTCTCTCTGAAGTTGCCGTAATTAACTCGATCCTGCGGAATATTGTGGCCAGCGTAAATGAGATAAACTCCACTCTGGAGACTGGGAGCAATGATAAAGCGGATACCACGGTTCCTCGGATTGGAAATGTAGGACAAAGTTTGTCATAGTTAGGAAATAATTTGTTGCAACGGGAAATATTAACCCGAAATTCAAATACATTTTTTCTTTACAAATACAATACATAATTTGTACTTTATTACTAACTAGCTGCCCTGGCGAACATTGTACCGCCTAACAATCAATAATAGATTTTTTAAGATTTTTTAAATATCAGCTATAATTTTGTAAATTTTTTTTCATAAAAATCATCTTCTGACAATAACGAACACATAAAAGAAAGATTTATCTAATTTAATGCAGTGGTTTGAAAGTTATGTGTGCACAAGCATTTCGGTAATTCACTTTTATATATAGGTAGATAGATAGTATATTAACTACCTACTATAACATCTGTATAATACCGATATGTAAACGTATATTATACCCTTTATTATTTGTACAAAGGGCGGACTTATGAATTATCAACATTTCGTAGCGCGTGTTAATTAGAATTTATGACTTTGACTATTAATAACACGGTATGGATGAATGGATAAATTAATTCGTATTATACATTTTTTATATCTGGTTATACATATATGAGGTGTTTATATAAGGTTCTCGGTGACAATACATAATGAAGAGATACTAGCGTTGTTCCCCGCACTTTCTTATAACGATATATCGCACTTCGCAACTTCTGTATCTTGGAACATTCTGGAAATACGTATTGGGAGCACATATTTTATTGAAGTGAAACTATTTTGGCTGACGGGTGTTTAAATTTTCAAGGAATACGAAAATCCAAGATCATATTATGAGAAATTTTTGATCATAAAAAAAGCTATTTTAAAAATAAAACCTGAAATTTGTAACTGAACACAACATAAACTGAACTGTAGGTATGTGTGTAATCATAAATATAATATTTTCACAACTATTGTTTTTAATTACAGCTTAAGTTATTGCTTGACGTTATGTAATTTTTTATATATTTATATTTAAATCTTTAACTTTTTTTAAAAGAAATAAAATTCAATATACGGAATTAAATGGAGATTACCTTTATAGAAAGATGAAAACAAATTCACTAAATATCTACAATGGTCGAGATCCTTTCGAATATAAAGCAAAACAGCGCTTTGAGACCATGAGAGCGGAAAAACAACAACAATACGATATGTTATTTCTAAAAGACATCCTTACAAATTGGCTTCCAGAGAGCAGTGTGAGCAACATAAATAAACTTTAAGTTGCGCTACAAGTTTTGGGGAGTTAACGTACAATGAAAAGGCCACTGGGGCAGAATAAAAACGTGACTTGTAAATGACGTGTAGTGAATTGTAAATGAACCGGCTTTTATACCTGAATTAGCGTCCATTTGTAATTAATATAACATTTTGTTTCCTAACTTGTATAGTAAGGTATGTTGTGACCAAAGTTGTGCTGGGTTAATTTGAACAAAGATTTATAGTCATTGTTTCCGAAGTAAAGCCATAATATAGGTAAAGTATTTCCAGCGTAGGTACGTGTTTAAACCTGGATAGGCTTTCTTGCTTTCATAGGATTTCATCTTCAACCATCCTTCATCCATCATCATTTCATCCATCATTTCATCAGGCCTTCGGAGTTTGTGTTTAGTTTTTGCTATTATGTTCTTTGTCGTCCAATTCCCATCAGATATTTATTTATTCTCCTCTTTATGTGTTAGCGTTCAAGCCCTAAGCATCTTTTCTTTTTATAATGGCGTCCATCTTATAACAGTTTGTAAATCCTAACCTTAGTTTTGCCACTAACAAACTCTAGGTGCAAGAAATTAATTTTTATGTTTTAACTTTTTTTCTTTCACTGTATAACTTTTTTGTTCATTTATATATTGTACAATGGGTGTAAACGATTCATTCATTTATTCATTCAAACTCTAACTAACACTTGATGAGGGCAGCTCAACATCTGACTTGGACTGTCAATCTTTTCTTCCCGGGTGTTTGTGTAAAATATGTTTGACATCTTACATTTTTATACTACAGCAAAAGAACGCAGAACAACAATTTTAACGGGTGAACACTGTTGAAAAAAATCAGTAATCGTTACAATGCTTAAAGAGATATACCTATTAAGCCATAGGCCCTAGTTATCGCTTAGTAAAACCATTTAAAACATATCCTGTTTATTTTCCAATAGTTTAGCGCAATTTACAAAACTTGATAAATTTAATTATCCTCGAAAATTAATAATAGATCCTAACAACCTGTCTAGTGTGCCATATTTCCACGAACTATGTCGTGAATAATTTTTAAGAGAAATTTTCACTAGCTCCCAAACTCTTTAATAATTTAATAGCCCGAGGTTCGGTCCCGAATCACAGGATATTAAACTTTCGGGCGAGTTTCATTATTGAACTACCGCTAGCAGCGTCTTCAGTACAAACTTTAACTCCATTCGGATAGTTGATAATAGTTCTATTTAAAATAGCTTCGTGTTCGGAGTTTTATTGCAGTTTGCGTCGAAATATTTTATGTTATTCATGATCGTTATTATTCTACTCGTTATTGTACAGATAAGACAAAAAAATTGATGAAAATGCACAGATTATGAAACAGAACTATCTATAATCTCAAGGTTTTATTGTTATTAGGCGATTTCTTCGAACAGTGGCAATCTTTGGAAAGACGACATTTCAAAAAATAATGAAGTTTTGTTTGTTCTTACTTCCCTTTTGTCTTGTGATTTAATTTTTCGGGTTGGCATATGCAAGATTTCATACATGTTTCCTTCTGTTAGAAAATAAAATTCTTATCAGCAGTAGATCAAACCAAGAGGAATGAAATGAACCGTAAAACACAGTTCCTTTCAGAGATTAGTCCCTTTTGTCGTTACGCCGCCGAGGAAATTGCACTGCACTCGCCTGGTCGCCTGCACAAGAAATATATGATATTCTTTATTTCATTTATTCGTAACATCTGAGATATAAAGTTTCTTTATGTCTATTTGAGAGTTATTTGTAAGATATTCTGTTTGCTCTTATAACGACACTCATAGTGCAGCTGTGTAAATATTTCACGAATCAATCTGTTACAGACAGACGAACAACAGTTACTAATAGGGTCCTCTATTACATAGTAACTGTTGTTTAGTTGTGGGTACGGAACCCTAAATAGGAAGTCATGTGGAAATAAAAAAAATAACCGAGTTATTTCAGTATAAACGCCACGATTAGGTACACTTTGTATCCCGAAAAGAACTGCACCAATAAACATTTGTTAACGGAGAAAATGAAAATGTCGAGTTTTATTTTGTAATTAGTAATCTCTTTCAGTTGGAAATGACCACTTTGTTCAGAACACTGAAACGGGGTAATATTAATTTTTAGACAATAATAGCCTCATCTACCATTTACACTGTGAATATAAACTCTCGCAAATCCAAAGCAAACTTACTAAGCCTTTTAACTTTTTTGTGTGCAGACGGAAACTTTTGGTTTTCATTCAATTCTATTTTTATAAACCTGTTATAAATCGTAAATTCATAATAGAATTCTATTAAAACATTCTATTACTCGATTTCATTAATGGTTCCTAGGTTCCTACGAACAAAAATGAATGTAGTCAAGCCGAAGTAAAGAAAATAAGTGGACGGCCTTATTCTCCTAATCATGTTTGTTTAGGTCGCGATCTAAAAAATTGAGGTCACGTGGGTTCGAACAAAAACGCGTTAGGACATTATCTGAATTATGGTCTGTTCAGTTTTTATGACTGTTATCCTAACAAACAAGTCGCACTCATATTTTATGGAGGATTTGTGTTTTGAGATATGTCCCTAATTTCAAGTTGACGCTTGTCTATTTTTTTTATAAGTACTTCTTCACTTATACGCTGTAATAAAAAATCCATTAGTAGAATTACTGAAGAAATTTATTGCAGAGTGAAGTGGTATAGGCTTCAAATTGTAAAAAGAAGTGCGCATTACAGTTTGGTAATAAACATTTAGCCATACTTTATCAATCAATAGATGTTGAAAATATACCGTGGAAGCATCCAACTCTGCTAAAAGGCGTCGAGGTGATGCGTACATTCAGTAAAGCGGAGCAGTTGGAGAAACTTCAGCTGCTTTCATTTCCCTTTGAGGAACTGCCGCCGTCAGAAGCGCGAAAGAATGGAAAAGCGTAATCGTTGTTCTGATAAATGAGGTAAAATCACCTTGGGGTCGAAAACTCGAGTCCGGCCAAACCCTGAACGTCAACACTTAACAAAATTTCTAATCTAATACTTAATAATACGTAGTTATTCTATAAATATCTAGGTATTATAGAAGTTTTTCTGTTAATATAAGATATAATATTTAAGTATATAATATTTTCTGAGGTGTGTGAAGTCTACCAATCCGCACTAGGCCCGCGTGGTAGACTATGGCCTAAAT
>DWGJ01001236.1:0-21339 GCA_018246895.1 Aspitha aspitha aspitha
AATATATGTGAACAACAGTGAATTTTACTACAACGAATATATTATATTTTTAGTAATTCTATCCTACATCCTTAACAACATTTGTGTATTGGAATTCGGATAAAATTGCCGCGAATCAAACATTTTTCTTTTACATAACAAATAAATAAAATTAATAATAACGACGTACACTGCGTAGAGTGTTCATCTGAGAATTAGCGAACAAAAGGCTTAAGTCGGCTCAGGCGCTGCTTACTGCCAGCTGTTTATAGAGAAACACGCTCGTCATTCGCAGATTCATGCTATTCTTAACACTTCACGGTCTTTGTTCTCTGTCTTAAGGTAATCAATGAAAATTTCACAACAAAGCAAAGTTTCTTATAAAATAGAAAGTGAGGCTTATGCTATTACATATTATTATTAATTTATACATATAACCTACTATCACTTATTCATCGTGATGCCGGGATCAATAGGGTTTGTAAATGCGTACAGTAAACCATGTAAAGTTAATGTATTGCGTCAATATACATTGAACTGAAATTATTTTCAGCTAGCTAACACGGCTTTATTGCATCAGCAATATTGAAATGTGATGCACAAACTCCTTGAGAAATTAGCCTCAAGGGTTCCGCGTACGAGTAGATGTTACGTATCTGTTGTACACTCAAGTGAAGACTGCGGCCAAACTGTCGTCGACACAGATCGATGTGTCGACCGCAAGGCACCGGTGGCTCGGCGTGGGCTAAGTGACTGATCGCCGAGGAGGGATTGGGACATAAAGCTATTAGGCTACCTCTCCGAGTTACGTACATAACATTTCTTCTTACGATTTGTTATTATATAGAATAATTTAATATTAAGAATTTAAAATTGCTAATTTTTATACGTAAAGTTACTGATTTAGGCAAGTATTTTCTTGGAATGTGTATATTATATGTATATTCAGTCAATTTACGAACTTTAATTATCTTTATAAATCATCAGTGAGAATCTGATTGCAACCCTATTTTTTGATAAAACTGTCTGCTTTCCATTTTTTGTCAGATATCAATTCCAGTGAGTGTTTCGTGCAATAGATTTAAAATAGTGAGAAACACTGCAAACAAATCGCACAGTAGGAGCAGTGGCAGGTGACAGCAGACGGCGAGCCCGCCTCGAGTGGCGTAAATAATTGATAAATTGCCACCAAGCTCCCCGAAGTGACCCGACCCAAACTTGAAATTTACGATCATTTAATTGTAGCTTAATTCCCGAACTAGTCTTGCTACTAGTGAAATATAGTTCGAGTTAGTTACTGTTGTATCTAACTCTGCTGAATGCTGTGTTCGTAATATGCATACTCGTATATGGAGATTCATACTCACTGAATATATGTAATTACGTTCAGTAACATGTAAATTAAACAGTTTTTATAATAAAAAAATGTGAAACTTAAGTAGCATTCTGCATTCTACTTATAATATATTTCATATTTTAATGTATCTTAAAATATATTCAACTACAAATTAGCATATTACTTAAAAGCATAAAATACGAGTAATATAAAATTGATATTAAACGATGTAATATAAACTTAGGTATAAGATAAACCATCATATTAAATATATTTCTTATACACCCAGTCGTTATAGACGTCGATGTTAAAGTGGTTTTATAAATTTAAAAGAAAATGCACGTGGCTTCCTCCGTTCATAACTTAAACATATGATAATAATATGCATTTAATTATGTATTGGTAATTGAACACAAAATTACATGTTAGTAATTATCAATATGAGAGTTCAATCGATGTGATAAATTCAGTGATATATTTCATGTGACAACAAATTGTTATTACATCGAAGTGTAAATGTCTCGTTCTCTGAAAAATCGACTACGGCAAGTACAAATAGGAATTAAAGTACCATTAAATTGTAAATGAAGCTGTCTTTGTTATTGTATACGTTGTATAGAGATTTCTAGAATTCTAGTTTCTATATAAGACTACAGTCCTATGTAAAAGGCAATGGTCAAAAGTGCAGGCAATAATGACCTATAAGAGACACATCAGTAATTGTTGCCACATTTTTGTTTACGTTAACGTTACACGCACTAATACTAATATTGTATTCACGATAATAACAATTGGAACAGCTGACTACTCCGATATATAATTTGTCTTTAAATGAACTGGTAAACAACGTCGCTCGCGGTCTCAACTAAATACGAGTCAAGACAAACACTAACTCCGCGCCAACAACTACTAATCATATTAGCCTTATTAATTACATCCTCCACGCGCTGCCACGTATTGCCGAATGAAAATGTATGGGGAATAGAGCTCGAAAACTTCCAAGGTTCGGGGTGGATGCAGCTGTAAATGGAACTTATTAGGAAGGAACTTAACGCTTTATGAACTAAGTTAAGGAATCACTACCAGTGCCAATAGGTGTTGTAGTTAAGGATACCGAGCATAATTTGTACAACTAAACATTATAAATCCGAAAGTAACATTCTGTTTGTTATATCTGTCTGCTACGTTTTCACAACTAAAGGACTAAACCGATTTTAATGAAATTGGGTATAGGCTTGACCTTGGAAAAGAACATAGGCTACCTTTTATCGCGGAAAAAAAGCGTTGAAGTTTGTATGTCAATGTCGAAATTAAATTTTACCATTCCACGCGGACGAAGTCGGGAACAAAAGCTATCCATATATATATCGTTTGTAATGTCTATTTAAAAGTGTAGTAAACTTTTCCGTTTCTGTCTTCGTTATATGATGAAAGGTGTTAAATTTTATATAAAATAGGCTGAATATTGAATAGCCATCAAAGGGTTGTTGGCGAGTGCGGAGTAGCGACGCGGCGCGACAGATGCGGGTGCACAGTCGAGCGCGAAATCGCGCTGCGGAACGCTCCCGGAGGGATGTGGTGCTAGTGAAAAATAGCGGATGCGGTATCTAAAGTTATTTTTTTTGTCACGGTTTTCATCTTTGGTATTGGTAAAGTACGAGTATATAAGGTTATAGAATATGGCATCGTTTATAGTTCAAATTTGAGCACGGAGCAATAAATTATATGTACGAGTAGGTATGTACATACATACATATATGTATTCACATAATAACGACATTGGGTAAACTTTAAAGTAAACTTTATCTCTCTCGGTTATATTTTATTTTAAAAACGGAGTAGCAATTTTTGTGATTTTCAAAAATTTATTGAACACAATAGAGCAGTTTCGCTTGTGGCTTTTCAATTTATGCGTATAATGCACATTACCTTATCGTTAGTTTCCACCTCAATACTAAAATTAAGTCGGTCCCTCTCGTATGGCCCTTTGTGTTTGTCTAGTTAAATTAAGTTGAAAATTTATTCCGCATTAGTTCTGTTGGGACCCTCAGTGTCAACGTCGTATTTATAATTTTGGGGGCAAAACTAATATCGCATGAGTTTAATTACTTTTTGATGATTGTCGTTTCTCGATGAGAATTAATTCAGAATTTCCAATACTATCTTGAGACAGTCAACACTAACAATAATTGTCAAGTAAGCGACAGCGACAGCGAAGTAAGCGACAGCATGCAAGAAGGTATTTTGTTATTAATACCTGTTTATGACTTCATTTTCTTTATTATTCGTTATAATTAATGTGAGTTAATAATGATATTAATATAAATATCGGACTTTAATAGCATCTCGTACCGCGATGCTTTGTTATATTGGGGTAACAATGTCAATCACAGAAGTATAATTTGTTGCGTAGTTTTACATACATTTGCCTGCATCTGAAGTCCGTTGAAAGCAGTGGAAGAGGGACAGTGAATTAATATTCTGTAAGCTGACGTCATAAGCACAGATTCTCGCGCATGCTTCATAGCTTATACTCAGCGGACGGCATGATCATCTATTAGCAACAGTTGAGTTGTCTTGTCGTAGACTTACGTGTAACACTATTCAGCAAAAACTGTGATGAAACTGAATTAGCAGTCTGGTCTTGTGTCCAACTGGAGAAACTTTAGGACTGCTAAGTACTTAATTAGTATGTGCACTCATGAAAATTCACTATTAGCCAGCGTTAGATCTTATCCAATGAAGCTGAACCGCATCCGGCAAAAAATACTAAAAAGTTTGCAATGATTTTCATTGAGTTAAATTTAACTGGGTAATGTTTAAATCATCGATGTACAATTTGTACAATTATATTATATGAATCTAAACTGTTATACATGTTTTTAATATTATAGATAACAGTTTAACAATTGTTGCGTTTCCCAGTCAACTTTAAAAATGTATTGGATAAAATGTTAGAATGCGGAATGCCATCGTCAGAGTACGACTGTTCTCCGATCCGCAATCTGTGGATACGGCCGATCCACCGGCCACCTCGTGTATGTTTTTCTTCACGTGCAGCTAGTGAAACGGTTAGATTTTGACTTAAATTTTTTTGCGCAATGAAAGTGAAATGGTTTTGATTTTAACTTAAAATTCTGTAAGTGAAACGGCTAGATGTTGTAACTGCGAGCTGTGGGCTGTGGACCAATTAATTAATATTCTACAAGGCGGGACATGGACGCGGTCGTTCACGCATGCCTTGCTTTCAGAAAGGACGTCAAGACCACTCATTACAAAGTATTATTGTGTATATTCATAATTTCACATATTTTATGTTTTAGCTTTTTTAGCCGCCCTTGGATTGTGGAAAGAAACTATCCGTTTTAGAAATTATAATTAAGATATTATCATTTAAGCTATACTATGTATATATGTACACATACTAAGTTCATATCATCATTATAAGCGTATGAGATAAATTCTTGTGGGTGTGCAATAATATCTCAGATTCCTGTATACATTATCGAAAACATATTCCGTTTTTTATATAATTACAAATTTGTAGCTTTATTTAAATACAAGTTACGCGATCGTCATCAATTGGCCAAATGCATACATAAATCGGAACCCTCGCGACCCCCGGGCAGTCGAGATTAATGTTGGTATTAATCGAGTGACCGCTTCTCTGCAATACAGGTTGCTTTCCGGTTAACGTTGTACCCTGTTTGCAGAGTTCATATTCGCTTGTACACGTTTGCACTAGACGGTCAGCTTTTGAAGTAAATAAAGCTTAAAATTCAATCTATTGCCTAATATTTTTTTTATTATATAACTTTTCGACCTTTCCTATTTCAGTCCGTTACCAGAAAAGACAGATCATTAATGTGTATTATTTTAAAGGATTATTATAATTATTTGGAATTACCATTTATCATATTAATGTAAATTCGATATGTCAACTTATATCTACGTATTACCATAGTAGATCCTTATGGCGAGCAAGTGTGCTAGTCCCGAGCTAGTGCAGAGTTGACCGCCAATTAAACTAACGGCCGGTTAATCTTAATGCCTGCTGCGAGTAACGAGCGTGTCTTTCTGCTCTAACTATGTACATACATCATCATGATGTCGGTACATTATATATTTAAATGACAATCGAATAATAAGTACATACAAATTTAGAATAATTAAATGAAAATTGTTGCATGGTTTTTAAATTTCTTTTTCACTTAAACCTCAACATAAATATTTACTGATTTGTTACTCGAAAACAACTAAAACTATCTTCGGATGCTTACAATTAAGTTGCGTACCACAAGTTGCCGGCTCAATTCCCCAACAGAGCATCATTTCACCGCCACAGCACCCGAACAATGACATTTAATGTAATTAAATTTCCACGACAAACCCTATTTTATCGCCGGATTATTTGATCAAAGGGCTAATCGAGTCCACATACCTACAGTTTAGCCAAAGATAAACTTGCGACATGCGGGCGGGTGTGCGTGTTTAACTAATGACCGAGTCATGGGGGTAATAGGGGGTCGGCGGGCGGGGAGCGAGTGGCGGCAGGTCCAGCGATATCATTAGCCACAGATGCCGCTGGCTGGTGCCCGGTATAAATACATTAAGTGCGCCGTCAAACTGTTAAAGCCCGTTCCAAACGTAGTTTTGTCGCGATATGGCTAAAACGGAACGGCCCTCACGGAAATGCTCGTATTTGATGTAAAGCACTGGGATTATCTCATGTAGGTACCGGCATGCAGCATCATTTGCCCTTTACTCGACACATTGGCATTAACAAACACATTGCGTGATTTTCGTTTTTTTACTGTACAATTTTTATAATGAGTAATTTTATTTGTCACTGTTTTTATTTATAGTGGTATCGAGTCATCAGACAATCGCTCTCATCACATTGTTTTTATATTATAGTTTGATATCATTGATAATGTATTTGTTACCCTCAACAAAATTCATTCCTCTATTTGTGTATGTAAGCCTCAAAATTTAGGTTCACAATTAATTCTTAATTATTACAAGATATAAAATAAAGTTTAAAATTGTTTTAATTCTGTACATGCATTATAGTGACATAATATGACTCACTTTTTTATCTATGTGCTTTTATTCAGTTTACTACTTTTATTTTTGGTTGATATTTTTCTTGGTTTACAGAGTTTTGTCTTTAGATACTAACACTTCAGTATGATAAACACAATGCAAGATTTGTGGTTGTAATAAATATAAGGTAGTCAAATTTTCAATTCATTGCCTTCCAATAGCAGCTCAACGAGGGGTCGACGCATTGAAATCAATAAACAATGGAAAAACATCGGCTACTTCCTAGAATATGGCGTCATAAAATTCTATAAACCCAATAAAATTCGTGCTCCGCGTTAGAACGTCCACATAAAATCTCAAAGTACATAAACATATCATAAGAGGGGATGTAGAGCCAGTTATCCTCACAAAAAGAGTTTTTCTGCGGCATAAGCGGCGGTTTCCGCAGATGGTTATTTTATACAGTGAGGCCGAGTTAACGGCCAGGGCTTTAGCGTTCGTAGCTACAGTGTAGCCGCTCTACGACTCTACGGTAACATGTAACCCTTCTACTTGCATAATATTCATGTAAATATACGTATTTACTTTATTTACATTACCATGGTGTTTATTTTAATTTTTATGGTATGCTGATATTTCTTGATTTGTGAAAAAACTACTTTAAGTATGTAGTATCAATGTGAGTAATAAGGTATTTTAAAAAACACGAGAAAAAGAACCGCTCTTAATTATCATAGGTGTATAAATTAATATATATGTATATTATAGTTCTACTAAAAACTAATAAAACTCAAAAGAGTTTATATTTACACCCTTTTTCACGAATTCTTTTAAAATGTGTAATATGTTAATAAATAAATAAAAAAAAATAAAAAAATATAGAAAATTGTTGTTATGTTGTCGTATTTTAAGTTTTTATACAAGAAGTTCGTGTCAGAAGTAGACAATATTTCGTGGTTAAATATAATAAAAGAGTTGATAATGCCATTTATTTATGGCCACCATTTCTCCCCGTTTATTGCGATATAAATCGGCGACTAGATATGATTTATCAGCTCATCACTCCTGGTTATGCGTGAGTAATGTTCTACCCGATATTACAGGTTTACTAAATACAAGTTATATGAGATGATATAACTTTTGTATTCTTGTTATTGTTAATCGCAATTAGGGGCATACTTTATCATACAAGTAGAATCTGAAGATTTTAGATTGACCATTCATAGAAGATAATAAATAGTTTTATTATTTACAAATATTTTGGGTCATTAAAACATCGGATACATTATAATATTTATGTTCTAGTATCAACAAAATATTACTGATGTTGCATAGGTACCTACTTACTTTTTAATCTTTCACTCTCTATAAAAATATCATGTTATTTTTCAATATCGATATTCATTATATAAAATTAAGTAAACAAATACATATGTACATATTATTTTCTGAAATGTACATTAAAAGTAGCAAAACGATGAATTTTTATTTGTACTTTATTCAAAACTTTAAACCGAAATTAAAGCCAGTTACCTTCGAATTGCACATATCACCATACTCCGGGGACACTCACCCTTGATAAAGAGACATCGGAGCTCTGGAATTGAAATGGATCGGATTGGTGAGTCCATCCATCACGGTCTTTGCCCCACATCTAAATGGTTTTTTAATAATTCCACTTCGGACCTCAATACGCTTCCCCTCATTAGAAAAAGAAGAGTGATCGAGTGTCGATTGTTGGCAATATGACAGGCAATGGACAGCGACCATTATAATGAAATAAAGCCGGCTAGACTGAATGAATAACTCAATAGAGTGTTAAATATATTTAATTTTAGAGTACCTACTGATGCAAGTAACTTCTATCTAAAATACACTAACTAAAGCGTGGGTGTAACGTATATCTAGATATATTCGTATGTAAAATGGTGTCAGTGCGGAAAACGACGGGTTGAAAAGTGTGTTTATCAGTATCAATAAATATAGTATTTAGAAATAATCATCGTACTCATATATAATAAAAACTGCATTAACATGCGTAAATTATTTGAACGCGAAGTTAGTTTCCGAACAAAGCATTTCTACCTTTTGTCTGCCCATTATTGTTGAAGTTCAGATGTCCTTCTACAAAACTATTTTGAATGTAAATTCAAAGCGAAACTTGCAACGTCCTTTTGTCCGACCATAATAAATATGCTTTATCCAGCGTCATAAGCGGAAAGTAAGACAATAAAGGAACTAAGACAGGAATGCGAAAGGGGAGAATAAACAAAACGACCACGTTCACTGACCGCCATAAACAACGGGAAACTATGTGTGCGGTCACCTTTATATTTCATGCAAATACGACCTACAATTGTAAGGGAAATGTTTCGGATGCGATCACAAAATTAGATAAACGTTTTAGATATATTTCATAGTCAAATCTCAAATTTGGATTCACTTATTTTTCGATACACCATGTTACATGCTACCTTATCTATAAATGCATCATCGAACATCTATTCCCGCATGACTGCTACAAATAACCGCGAAATGACGCGTCATTAAATAATATCGCCGAGATAAGTACAGATTAATGTGTTTTTTATATCGCGGAATCGACGCGAGGTATTTCAAACACCCCTCCGTGGCATTAAAAACGCGACGCGGGGCGAATATATGCGATATCAAATTATGATATTGAGCACGCTACATGTACCAAAAGTCACATAGACAGAGTACTTGAACTGTGTGCCACAATGTTTTTAATATAGTTAATAAAAATGTATGAAGACAAACATGTCATAGTAACGTTGTTATGTAGGTGTCCAAAGTAAACTAACCGGATCATTATCTTAACATATTATATAAATTTAATTTGAAACACGATATGTTGAATAGATTCTAAGTGGCAACTTAGCCCACTTTTATGAGATCTAATTAGTAAGTGACTTGAGTTCTCAAAATGTTCTCCTAATAATTCAAGAGATCAAACACAGAAAAAGATTTCATGGGCTACACATATTTCAATGCTCAAGACTGTGTTCTTATCTACCAACATAATATCAAAAGGGCAAGCATCTGTGCAGAAATCACCCGGTCACTAGAATATTGTTTTCACTATATTAGAAACGTGATCGCAATTTTTAAGAGCGAAAAAATTCTATTTCAACCAGCCAGTGACGTTCAGCGTATTTGATTATACGTCGAGTGTGTATTCCCTTTTACAGTGTTATAAAGTGAACGATATTGGAGGATTTTACGATTCGATTTACATGCAATATTGAAATATTCACTGCTGGATTAAAATTTCAACAGCCACTTTCGAATATCGAAAGAGTAGAGTGCAGTTTTGTATTGAAAATTAAGGAACGTTATATTACATAAAGTTATCTCAACAATTATTAAAATAAACAAGGTAGTACCACTAAAGAAATTAGTAAATCAATAAAATTTATTTTAGTGAAGTTATGTTTTTGTATGACTGGTATTCTTAACTATGTAGGTAGAGAGAGACAAGCATAATCAATCATTCAGGAAGCCGGAACTAATATATTCACATCTTAGTTTGACTTTCATTAATGAAAATCACCCCTAACAATGAAATAGTTTAATATAACTTTAGACTTTATTTATGTATCTATAATTTTATTAATCTTTATTTCTTAATTTACAAGGTTTACTTAATTTATGATGACAGTTGTTTTAAGCTAATTCATTGCCTTTTCACACCGCTGAACCGTTATAGCCGTGAAGTCAGTTGTGTATGTATGTACATAAGCCAATGACAAAATGTAATTAAATCATTTAATAAGCAATGTTCTATGAGCCAAGGTCTTATAAATAATCTTGTTTATGATAAGCGTTAGTTGTATGTCTCATCCATCGTCAAGTCATGGTTTGAGTGAGCAATTGCTTAGCGACGCGAGTTTGCGAGCCAACGACCAAAGGGATTATGCCAACTCGCAAATCTGTAACGGTTACAGTAAATTCGACCGCTCATAGATTCGTTGTTTTTATTCGTTGTTCATAGATCCGGTGAAACTACACACGTTCTAGGTATTTGATTTATCTAGTTCTGAATGTACGTGCTATTGAAATATGTATATATGTGATTCGTATAAATGAGCTGTTTGCCGGGTCCATTATTGCACTGTAATTCTCTGTAGTTGCTTGCGCGTTTTTTGTAAACCTTTTTTTTGTTCAATCTCATGGAATTATAGTTTATTATTGTAACATTATGATATAGTATACATTTATGAAACTTCAAGGGACACTAAATTAATAAGTAATGTTGATAATGTTAGTAAAATTTATTTAGTTTTATTTTACAGTAGGTACAGTAACAGTCCATTAATATCGTTACGAAAATGTTTATGTTAAGTCCAATGAAAATACTGTAGAAGAAAAGTTTCACAATAGAAGGGTAAGTATTTTCTTAAAAAGAATTTCCAGGAAGGGAGCGGAAGTGCAAACAGCTTCCTGTTGCAGAACTTGCTCATTTCGCGGAACTGTCTTGCTGTACCTACTGTAAGAACGCAGATATATTTATCGTTACGAATAGTGTTTGTACAGATTATTTACTAAACTATACTATACTAGTCCCATAGACAATCCCTTTTTGCAGTCGTATATTAACTCTATATTTAATTATATTAACTCATATTAATTACTAATAATGCACATTGCTTTAATTTCAATACAATATACAATACAATACAATGCAGGACAAAATGTTTTAAACGTACAAGCATTTTAATTTTCTCACTATTATTATATTATATATTCACATTTGATATGAATTCATTGATGTTAGTAACCTAATCCTTATTAATACGACATTATTTTAACTGTAGGTAATATGTCATAGCTGTACTATGTCATAACTGTAATACTATGTCGTAAGTATAATGTCGTACCTAATACTTTCCCGGTAGACGAAAGTATCTCTTATGCGAGAGTTAAGTAGCTACATCCTCTTGTGATTCCGGTATACATAGGTACATACTCGTATGTAAGGGTAACAGGGTATACCAATTTCTAGCGAATTGTCTACGGGGAAAATCTATGAATATATATAGCCTTCGATTCATTTATACACTACCAACACGTAGATAAAAGAAATGCTAATAATGCTTCATTGGATACACGATGACCAATGGGACACTTATAAGTAATGTGTTAGCTGTATTTATAAAGCTCAGTATTTTTAAAATCAAATAAATACAACATGATAAGTCGGTTCTAAAAAGTATCTACTATCTCTATATCTACAGCATGACTGTTTTGATATAACTGGTAGGATCATTACTACACGGGTCTCCATTTTAATCGTATCTTAACGTTATAATTTAGAACAGTAAAGCATGTTATAACACTGCCAAACTAATGCACAACAAGTTATAACAAGCGAACATTAGATAAACAACCTCAGTTAATATTGATTTCAGTTTGGCTAACAATATAATCAACAACAAATTTGAAACTGCTTGACAAGGAGTAAATTAACTATCAACAAGACCAGAATACCAGTTGTAGTAATTATATCTTGACCGAATTTGTGAATTAGAAAATTATTAAACGGAGTGTGGCAGACTGTTGTTTATATGTCGTCAAGTCGCCAGAGGAATCATGATGCCAATTTCTATTATGAGTTCACTGAAATTCAGTTTCAAATTCTATTATTCATTATAAGGTATATATACATACACTCACTAGTAACTTCAACCTCGCCAATATCGGTCTATTCAGACATTCAACTTTGCCGGACTGCCATTAAGCTTTAATATTTTATTGTCCTAATAATTGATATAATTTTAGCCTAGAGCTAACGATATGCAGCGGAACAGCCAACTCGTAGGAATGAAGACCAAATGCACGCAGAAATGATTTCGTCGACACTATCAACAGCAACCACGTCTATTTAAGTTGATTGGTCTTGTAATACCCGTATGTAGTAAACACAAAATTTCGCGTAAGACAATATAGGAAATGTGTAAGGCGTTATCGGCGTATTAATTTCCTGCCAAACAATTGAAATAATGAAGTAGTGTCACTACTTGAAATGGCATTCCGGGTGTACCCGTAAATGTTGACACTCATTGTGTTTTATTCAATTGTCTATTATTCGTATAGAATTTAATGTTATTGTACGATAACATAACATAGCAGAAGCTTATTAAATGGGGACGAATATTTATATAATCATCGGTAATTAATAGGTAATCATATAAATGGTTCCATCTATATGCACTAGAACATTTCATTTGTTTTTAATCATCATCGTTTTATTGACTGGGCCTCGTGGTTGAGTGGTTATAGATCCTGACTGCAAAACCGGAGGTCGTGGGTTTGATTCCCATCCAGGACAAACAATTGTGTGATGAGCACATTTGTTTGTTCTGTGTCTGGGCGTAATAAAAATATCGATATAAGTGTTTATCAGCGGTCTGGTTACCATAACACAAGCACTAAATTGCGTAATTTCATTATTTATTTATTTATTCACTATTCGACCGGTTTCCGCTTAAAATGTGAACCACATACTCTGTCATGCTAGACAAGTCCTTCTTGAGTCAGTTCAGACAAGTCGGAAATGCTTGCTAGGAATAGAACCTCAAATATAAGGTGCGGGAGAGTGAAATATACGAGTATGTAAGGCTACCGTTACTAAATGATCTCGATTTATTCGTACTTTTGTGATTTTTGTCAAAAGCTAAAGTAAATAATCTTTTTGTAAAGGTCACTTGTTGATACTGTACATTTGGTTGTTTCATTATAGCGAAATTGATATACGATTTCAATGATTCTGAGATTAGTTACAGATGCGTAATTACGATTAAATGAGGAGGCTAATAAATGTCTGTGTTGTTCACCACATCTTACAAATCGGAACTTCAATTATTGCAGTGTTCATGTTTCTTCTATATGTAAATATACAGTATTTCAACCATCTTTCAAAATAAACAATAAATCTTTTCGTATTTAAGAAGAAACCAGTGAGAAACATTATAAAGTTTAAGGAATCCATTATAAGGGAAATTTGTAAATCGTTTTAGGCTGGCAAGAGACGTCCAGTACGATACGATTTATTCTTTACTATTGTATACAATATAGGTATCACGTTAATACCTATCCATATTATCCTTTTCCTGCAGAGTGGCTTATATCACTTTCAGCCCAATCCCAAACTTAGACGGCTTAGTAACAGACAAAAGCTGAACTTAATTGAAACGTCGAGATCTCTTTGCCTTTAGGAATATCCTCTTGATAAATCTTCTACTTACTAACGTCCGGGGTTCGATTCCCGGCGGACATTTAGATCCGGGATGCATTAACTTATTAGCCTTTGGAGTTTGAAACACTGACCAAAGGAAATTGAAGTAACTTTGTAATTGGCAAGAATTGGGCATCCACAATTAACTTTATAAAGCTGTTAGAGAATTTTGTAAAATTGTAAGTTAATTCCAAGTCGTGTCGATGTTAATTAAATTAATGTCAAAAGTTATCATAACACTAAAAGTGCATATTGCAAATTATGAATTCGTTTGTTATAGATGATGATATATATATTATATCAACGAGGGACTATCAGTATCTATCGTTTAATAAATCAAGAAAACATATTTTGGAGATGCAGCCCAGCTTAATTAACATTGCCTCAATAGAAACCCGTTACCGTAATCAATATAAACTAGATATTGAAACACCATTAAGCAAGACAGTCACGTCTCGCCAAATCGTCAAAGAGGAACTAATTCGAACTATGATTAATTGAATTTGCGAGTGACTCAGGCCGTCCCGGCAGCCTCGGAGAGCTCGAATCCGTTACTTGAGCTTCAACGTACAGGACTATCGGAAGTATAACTTTGGAATCTGCTCAAACGGATAACTCCTGCTTTGTACCTGACCACTCGAGAGTTGGATAAAGCTTTGAGCTATTTGTTTGGTTATACTTTATTGATGTGATATAAAAAAAATATTTGCAATTTTCGAACTTGTTCTATGTATGTCACCAACTGAACACACACACAAACACACGTACATATATAGGTTTATATACTTATACTTATATGTATGTGTTGAGTTATTTCAATGCTAAACGATGTTACTTAAATGAACGTAATTTGCCGAGACTCATCGACAAAATTTCTTCGAGTCTGCTCGTCACGAGAACTTCTGATTGAAGTCGTTATCGCTACTGATATTCCGATTTCGCTCTACATTGGTAGAACATTGCGTAAAGTATTGGCAAATGCAAATTAAATTAAAGTTCATTTTTGGAGCCAAAAAGACTTATTCAAAGGTTCTTAAACAATTCAGATGACGAATTAAAAAAAATATGAAAAACATTTAATTTATCTACACCAGCGATGTGGGATAAACAGCAGCTGGTCAGCGACTCCTGTTATAAACAGGGGTCGCCACAAGTGGGAACAGTGCTTAAGTTTTTGATAGTTTGAACGGCTTCAGTATTTACTGGTTAAGTTGGAGGGTCAGTTTGAGAAAGTTTTGGTCTCAAGGGAAAACAGTAGGTTGATATAGAACGTTAGAGATATTTATTCGCTTAGTATAATGTATATGGTTTTTGTACACGCCGCATCGAGAGCTGGGTGCGATATTCTTATTATAATACAATGAAGTCACATCGCCAGTCACATGCTCCTTGGGTATTTTAACGTCCTGTTTAGTTTTAAAATGTACATGATCAGATTTTTTAGCAAGTTCTACATACGAGTAGGTGTCAAAAAGGTCAAAGTAATTTATTTTGTTCATGTGTCACCGTTATTGCGCCCACAATGCCATCAATAGCAGTTATTTCATAAAAAAGTGTTCTCGTGAAAGTAAGATATTTTTTCACGAAAAAAAGTAGGCTATTTCATTCTCCAGTACTTCAACGGATCATGTGATTTTTGATATGGAGATAATACCAAACATCACATCATCAATTGTTGCTCCGTGTTGACGTGAAAGAAGGAAAAACAAACACTTTGTCACTTAAAATTTTAGTAGGTATGAATTATTGTAAGCTGCAGCACCGTTGCTTCAATAAAATAGTTTCATATTTTGTAATACAGTATAAGTGAACTGTTGGCATATAAAAAATTGCATAACAATAAAAACGGGGTATGTATTGCATTGCACACGATATTTTAGGAATAAGTTTAGTTTTGTTAACAGCTAAGCACAATTGCGAATATTTAAATTCCAATGTTCCAAACAACGAATGCATTCGATTGCAGTGCACGTATCTACGGTACGTCATCGCTGTGACAACGCGGCGGGCTGGTGCGAATCCGGGCTGCATCCTAAACAATGTTGATGCAGTGAGGATTTGTTTTCACATAATCCCGAATATAAATCTTGATTCAGTAAACAGTGTTCAATTATAAATAAAATAAATCCCATTAAAAATGAAAATTTGACGCAATTCAAAATTTTGATGTGGCACAAAATTACCATGTTACATACACGTATTAGATATACATTTACATATTTTTAGAAGCACACAATTACGAGTAAATTGTTGGAGTAGCAATGTTCACGATTCCCGCTAAAAGTTCCGTACAAAAGGCTTTAATTTTTGGTTAGACAAATATTGTACGTCTGGTATTGTATAATTATAAATATACTTGTGTCACAGGATAACCTTAAAATATGTACATGCATGAGATCATTGTATTAGAAGGTTGTGTCCTTTATAAATGCAGCGTGAACTCTGAATGTGAGTCGCAATAACGACTGTTTGTTTTGCCGTCCATTGTTGACTCGGCTACATTAGCTTAAATCGACATGTGTGATTGCGTGCTCATAATACGTGTGTATTTGTTTCATATCGGAGACTAAGTAATATTTCCTGGTTTGCTAAAATGTTGTGTCTACGTGATCTGTCATATTTGTATCGTTGTGAAATTTACTAAAACAGTATTATATGCAGCGCGGTGTCCGATCACGCGTCGACGTAACGACTGTTTGTTTAGGCGTCTGTTGTCATGTTGATTCGCCCACATTAGCTGGCATCGACATGTCTGATTCCAAGTAGGAACCAATGTTTATTATGTAGATATCGTTTGATGATTAATTTGGTATGTGATTTCAGGAAATGATAAGTACGAGAACTAGGCATTGGATTTCATGTTTGTTTTGGTGCACTCATTAGAACACAACTACGCCACTGGTATGTAGATTTACGTAACTAATTTTATATGTAACTACAGGTCCAACATTTGTGAGATGGGCACTTTTGTTCGCTGTGTCTGCATGTAATACGAGTAATATATACGTAATATTAAGATAATGACCATCTTTTTATTACATATTAATAGGTATGTATATTGATATCAGGTTGGTTCTTATATCCCATAAGAAGCGTTAAATTTCAAACTGTGTATTTTGATATAATATAAATCGGCTTACAATATTTTCAAACGTTTCTAAACCAACCCCTTAATATTTAAAATAATTTAATTTGTATAGATTAACATCTCTTAAAATTATATCTTTATAGAGCAAAATGAATTCGTTGTTTTAACGGTGCACAATAAAATATGTAATATATATAAACAAAACATTTTATCTTTTCGCTCTACATATTTACGCACGGTCACGTTTGGTATCGTCGAGAACATAATTATTTGATCCTAAAAAACTTCCATTGGTACTGTTGTTGTTACAATTCATGTTATCAATTATATCTTTATAAATATAATAAATATATATATATTTATAGTTCAGTGGTATAAAGCAGATATATAGGATTCTCTATAAATTTATGTGTTATAAACAAAAGTACTGTTACTATTTTAAACGGTAATATTCTACCGTTTGGTAGTAAGAAAATCTAAATGTCATAGCCATAATTTTTAAAGTTTTGTCATTCAATTTGATTGAATATATTGTTATTTTACTGATAGCATTTATGTCGTTGCTTATACAAGACCTGAGCACTGACTCAGCGTTTGACCGACAGTAACAAATTCAGTGGCGGGTGCAAACGCGTGTTGTTTTAGGCCGCGCACAAACACAGTGTTTGCTCTGCGTATTTATGGCGGCCACTCGACGCGGTCGGCTCACACGCCGGAATAATTAGCTCGTTATAAAACGCACCACGACGACTTGCTTTTATGCGCCACGAATTCGACTGTTACGTCTAAAATCATTAAATATAACAGATTTTTTGTAATATATATTAATTTCATTGACTATATTCTACTACGATGCTTATGCAAAATTAATTTAAGTAAGTATGTTAGCCTATAGTGCTGTTTTAACAAATATTTGTTTATGTCATACTTGTTATGATAAAAATTGTAATAATTTCTCGAAGACTCCTTTGGTATACCTACAATGTACGTGACGTTCGATGCAAATTTAAAAACACGGAAATTAAAATTTCCTTTTCGCCTAAAGTGATACTGTTGCGAAAATTGAACGGCATCATAGTTAAGTGGTGGTCGTATTGACTTACGGCTGCCCGCCGAATCGATTACACAGCGTAACCAGATTACGATGACCGTCGGTAGGTGCCGCCCGACCGCGCAAACTGCCCGCTCTATAATCAACTCATCTTACATGACCTGAGTTGAGTCATTTTCAAATTTAGAAAGGTTAAGGTGTAATAAATTTTAGAATTTATTACAATTTCATAGAAATCTATTATTTTTATATTTCCTAATTATGAGCGATTAATTAATGAGAAAAACCTATTTCAATGATGTGATGAGATACTTGAAATGTATCTATTACAAGTATTAAAATATCCATGAAAATTATCAATATTTTCGTAATAAGAGAGGGATTCACCGATGTTCCTGTTGGTAAGATTAGTAATTCGTCCCTCGTTTAGGTAGTGGTAATCAACCATGGGCTTAAAGACCCTCTTCTAATTGGAGGCTAAGATTTGGAAGCTATTGTCTTACATATTCATAGAGGTTTCAACCTAAGGGCAGGTGGTTCTAATTTATTCAGAGAGGCAACGGACATGCAAATTGCTGGAGAATATCGGTCATGTTTACGTCAGATTTGAGTGAAAATTATTGCGGATTGGCTTTCCCGAGTAGACTGGTTCGGTTGCTTCGAGACACCCTTTGAATTATGTTATTCTCTACCTGGAGGATATAATTGCTTATGATAATTTAGGGCTGTTTGACGCATTTAAAATAATATTACTGTACGATATTAGTTATCTGAAATATTTGTTAATGGATATATAAATAACCATGCATAGCATGTAACGATATAATAATAGATGACAATATTAAAATTTCAATAAATATTTACAATATTTAAACTTAAGGAACCAGTAGGTAAATAAAAATATAAGTATAAAAAAGGCGATGTGATTAAACGAAAAGTGAGATAAGAGAAAATAACAGAAACAATAACAATAGTTGGAAGCTTTGTTGGGCACTATACATATGCACCTATACAGGGAGTGTCGGTACACTTTTAATAAAATTTATTTGTTAAAACAAATATTATCTGCAAGGTACTAAAAGGCGTGACTAGAATTAATAAAATGAATACACATAAAATGTGGAGCATTGTAGCTAACCGTGTGTTGTCTTGCGAAACAAATTCCTTAAATATAGATGAGATTAAATTATGTATGTGATCTTATAGAAGTCGTCCGTACCCGTCAAGACCCTCTTTCGAGTTTCTTACGCACGTCTATATTCATTGTCGGAATAATTAACGGCCGATTAAGTATTCACATACATTAACAACTTCGCACGGAAAACAAAGACGGAATGGAAAATTTCTGGTTAATGCAAAATGTTTTAAAATGCTATATCTATAACTAAGGTTATATTTGTTTGTCAGTAAGATACTCCCATTGTATTGTAATTTTCGAGGGTGAAGGTTATTAACTGCGGACTATTCAGATATCTTGCTGGAGGCACGCGTGTATCGTGGTTATCAATATATGTACATACGAGTATGAACATTGGCGAATTGATATTTACCTATAGCAGACGAAGCGTACTTTAAACTATTGAAAATACTATGCACTAGTATACTTCCTAACATCACGGAGTACCTACAAAGACTACACTGTTTTGATTAATATGAACATACATCTTGTCAAGACGGTCAGCGAAATACTAAGATTACAAATGCTAATCGCTTGTTATCTTAGGCTGAAGGAGATTTGGTGTTGAACAATAAACAACGCTTATCGTGTACATAAGGAGTTTGGCGAAAGGGCCAACATACCCTACTAGGCTCAGGGCTAAGTGAGATCCCACTTAAACAATTATCTTTGGAGAATCCATCAAAGTGCTGTGTGGCACGAGATAGTAATTACTATTCATGTGTTTGACTGAATAGAATATCTCTGATGACTCGTGCAGGTTAAGAATATAAAATAGTTTTGTGATATTATAATGCAAATACATACATATGTATGTACATCAGTCATTTTCATTCAATGTTAATACTCGGCGTCGCATAGAAAGTTATTTGTTAAAGAGATCTAGTTTTCTCGCCATGAATTATTCAGTTAGGTAAATACTTATTTATGCTCTATATTTTATGCAATGGTTAGATATATGTAAGTATAAATATATGCATAAGATAGTTTTGGCAAAATCTGCTAATGTTAAAACCGAACATAATAGGCAAAGTTGCTATCAAAATGAATGGAATGTTTAGTTAGAAATCAGACGTGAAAGCATCCTTTGTGCTAACTTGAGCCACGTCTGGTAGACTAGACGTGTACTAAAGAGCCGCTCCACTTCAGGTATGTCCGTTACTACGGCAACCGGCACTCAGGTACAATGAACGTGTTTCGATTTCATTAATGGAATATCCAATAAAGAATCATAATACTTCTAATCGAACCATTTTCAAATATACAATATTTTAGGGTAATTCAGTGATTAATGATAATAATAATTATCGATGTTGCTATCGGTTTGGGTATTCGTGTCTTTGTACTAGTGGATGTGTGTGTGTGTGTGTGTGTGTGTGTGCGTGCGTGCGTGCGCGTGTGTGTGTCTTTTTTATAATTCTGTTATCATTATTAGTCTTAATATTAAACTAAAAATTGTTTCATTATACATTAATATATTTACAATTGATACGAATGAACACATTGTAGACCCAGGAATCGAATCTTCTATAAATATCCATAACACTTTGAATAACTTGCAAAACTGGCTACTAAGGATAATTAAATAGCGTTTCATTAATTGCTGTTCACAATTGCCGTACCCGTTCACCGGTACAAACAGTCTATTGCAAACCACTTGAAACTTTTCCTTTGACGTAACTGCGGTACCTTTCTGAATCTAAACAATTGTACGGTTATAAAGTTTCAGCTTTCTAACTCCCAACAACTTGTGAAACTGTTCTGCTTCCCTCTGAAATAATGCAATGTTAACTCGCTCAAATTTTTTTATTTAAGGCTTCAGTACGTTCACAAGTTTTGATACAGACTCGAAAACTCTTATTTGCTCAGAGGTTACGTAATAAAGCAATAATTATGTATGTATTTGACACAATACTTGTTCATGCAACATACTTTCTTGTTTGTCTCTAAGCGTCGTTGTATGATTGACTAATGTCTATAATGTTGTACCATTATGTTATTTACGAATAAAGCTTTTTACTAAATTAAAAACAAGCAATATTATATTGTTAAAACTAATCCGAGTTAAACAATTTTTATAATAGTTGTTATTCAATTGTATATCAATTGAAATAAAATTACTGACACAGAAAATAATGTAATTCGTTTTTTGAATAATTTATAAAATAGGTTTCTTTGAACTATACGAATTATAGGTAGTTTGTATGATTTGCGTGACACCGAACAACAAGTACGAATGAACTTCAATTGGGTTGCCGCAATTAATTCCTGATTGATTCACAAAGCTAGTTGGAATGTCGCCCCCTCCCGACCCCCCCCCCCCCACCCCGTTCCCTCCACGTGAGGATCACACAAAAAAAAAAAGTTAACGTCAGCTTAGGTTTGTTTTTAAAAATTTATATCA
>DWGJ01001237.1:0-21334 GCA_018246895.1 Aspitha aspitha aspitha
TGTACGGACTGATTCATACTGAGGACATACGAAACTGCCGCTTCGATCGACCTGTAGTCGTACGGCAGTAGTCACATGGTGGATGCAGTTCCTCATTTTTGGCACAATGATTTGACAGGAATATTTTTTCTCCGAAGATTTCTTACATACATGATTGAGTTGCAAGCAGCTACACTGTACATAAGATATTGAAAAATGTATAAAAATTGCTTAATATACTTGCGTTTGTGTACGCGCCCACTTGGTGGCTCCATTCTCTGCATTTACCAATATAGACATGTAAATGTATGTCATCCTAGTCGTTTTTGTGTACTACGTTACAGCGTTTAGGTCTGATTCACACTCGGAATATTTAACTAGATCTGCCCACTGAAACATTTGAACTGCAACGTCAGTCTTGACCAGAATAAATTGTCGCCGCTAACGTAGTCCATGTTAGCAGAGAATAATACTATGACTAGTGAACTAGTTCTAGTAGACTGTAGAGGTATAAATATGTTAAACGTCATAAATCTTTACATTACCTAAACTTTCTAGACAAATTATTTCACATATCGTTCTGTTATGACGAATTATAAGTATAGATATACAAAATAATGGAAATGGGAAAACTTGATAAGCTAACAATAATATATGCTTTATAATTTTATAGTATCATAAAAGTTATCGGTATTATCAAAAGAAAAGTATGGAAGAGAATCTGAACTGTATATTGAAGACTTATTTGACAAATCAGACTCTGATGTGTTATACGTACACTTAACTTCCAAGTGGCGTCTTATTCGCCATTCAGCTAACTGATCTTCTGTAGGCTGCAAGGCAGATATGTAGCTAGGAGGGGTACTCGTATTGGTAACAATGGAATTAGTTCTCATACAATTTTCAGATGTTGATTTTTTACGACTTGCGGAGATTACAAAAATGCTACTGTTGTTTCCAGCGGCCGTATTTAAATCATTGGTTAAATTGCGTCTCAAAGGTATTTTGGGAGGAAGTATTAACGCATCGACTGTTTTGTGCTTCACAAATACAACCCTTTTATTTCCTTTCAATAGAATTGGATTCCTGTGAATCAAAGCGTAAACGCAAAGCGCTCCCAGGAGTAGGGAAACAATTGCGATACACACAAACAATAATGCGGATTTATAAAAATTAACAGACGTTCGTAAGCTCCCTAGATCATAGATTACACATTTATTGCTAGTTATTCCTTCAGAGTTAAAGGAGGCTTGGCAAAAAGTGTATTGAATACTTGCATCGATATTAAATACCTTCAAACCTTTTGGTAAATGGTTAATACAATACACTTCATTTGGACACGAAGACTTGTACCACATTAAACCATATTCGTATGGGCCGGAAAAAACCAAACTTACCATTGAAAATCTATTAGTGTCAATGGAGAAAGCGGGTATTAACCAATTGTTGTCCATCGAAAGCCCGTCAATATTTGATTTTAACTTGGTCCTATCAATTTTATTTGACTTACATTTGTATTCAGGCAATGGGGAACGTAGATCTACGGCAAACTTATCTGCCGACGAGTTTATTTTGCATTGTTCATTACCGGTTACGCTGACTGTTTCAGTAAATATATATACATTTTGGTCAATATATTGCGTAATGGATTCATTATAACAATAATTTTCGAATTCCGAAAATGTTAATCCAGAATATGAATCCGGATATTGACAAATCGGATCCACTATTAATATGTCCATTTTAGTTAAAATTCGTAAATTGTGATTGGAACAACTACATTTCCATGAATTTTCGTGTAAGCTAATTCTTGGTTCCAGTGGAATTATTTTGTTGAAAATATTAGGTGGAAGAGATACAAGATAATTATAACTCAAGTGCAATATTTCAATATTCTGCAAATATTCAAATGCACCAGCTCCGATAGCGGTTATTTTGCACCAATTCAGATTTAGAACTGTAGTATGTTGGAGCTTTGTGAAACTGTTGTGTCCAAGGACATCTTGAAATATGTTCATTGATAAATCTACTATACGCAGTTGTCTGAAATCTGTCGAGCTTGTGATGTGAACTGGATCCCAGTGATCACCAGTCTTTATCCTTAGTATTTCTAGCGTGTCATCTATAGCTTGCAGAGCATTTGGCATTATATTCATTAGAACACAATCGTTAATATATAATTGTCGTAAATTTGAAAGGCCTAGAAAGGTATCGGCAGCCAGCGTAGATATAATCACTTTCTCCAAGACGAGCACTACTAAGTTACCACCGAACTGACTCATGAAGGAATGGGGTGAAATATGTTGAAGATTTCCACTTACTATTTCAAGTTCGGTAACGTTAGTTCGAACTGCAGACAGCCAGTGCCCAGGCAAACTGGAATTATCGAACATTGGACGATTCAACGTTAAAATTACTCGCCCGCAATGTGTTTTAGTATCCTGGAACAAAATGTTTAAACAGGTTTATATTAAGAGAAAAAAAACAAGATTTTCGCTTCATAATGCACGTTACCTAAAGATTTTGTCAATTGCCTAATTGTATAATCTTATTTAGTGCTTAACAGTTTGAATTTATCAATAAACATGAAACTGCCGCTAAAAACAATTCTTGTCTAAATATTGTCTAAATGAGGCTTTGTTTGTATTAAAAAAAAAAATGAAATTATAATCACCCTAATTGCGTGAAGAATGTGATCTTCGAATTCCCCAAAGAACGGTGCGTCGTTACAGATGACTCTACAGTTTTGGACCGTGCAGCGGCGTCGTGGCCTCGGCTGGTGCACATTCGATGACTTAAGAACCATCAGCTGGATACTGATGAAGCTGCTCACTATGATGACGCCGAATATGCCTTGTACGAGCAATCTTAACCACCCGCGGCTGCAGGATGTACTCCTGCATGAAATACTTTGTGTTAGTAAATTTAGTTGTGCACTTAGTGTATCTACAAAATCCAAATATAAATTAACCTTAGCACATGATTATGAGAACGATAACTAAAAATAAATACACACTCAAATAAATACATACAACGAAACAATGTCAAACATTTTAATTAAATTCATAATCCCAAAATCTAGTGCAACCGGGAATTGGCTCAGGATTCGTTGCACAGCTCACAGCCACGATGTTGTCGAATGACACAAAAGCTAGTTCAGAGAATTAGAAAAATAACTTTTTATCAATTGTCCGTTAAAAGTGTAAAGCCACCTTACCCTAACAGATAACAGATTATCCAGGATATGATGTCGTACAAAAAGTACCCACTGTTATTTAACTTAAAGTAATACCTTATTACGTACGCCATGAGCTGATTGGTTTTTCCATATGATTGTACCACTTGCATTTGTCCAGCAAACTACGACAAATTTACAATCAACCAATAATAGTAGCATCAGAATATTTCTTCTAGAAACGTTTAGAATGTTTAGTGGAAAGCAAAATAATTTTATGATAATATATTATACACACTGCAATATACCATGTTACAGATAGAAGAACTGCGTTATGAGTGAGCAGAACTTGAAAGTATACTATTAGTTAATAATTGACAGTGCCAATAATCCATAGAGAGATATCGGTGATAGCAGTAACATATCACTATTATCAGCTTAATGGAGACAGGATAAACCCTACAAACAATATCGAGGTAATCAAGCGTGGCCAATTTCATGGACAAGGGCGTTTGTTTACCTGAACATTGAAGGGGCGGCAAATATCTGTTTACCCGGAAACGCTCGTTTACCGCTGATGTGAGCACTATAATTGATTTCGACCCGCGAATTTATAATTCTCGCCTATTCACAATATGTTCAGTCTAAATTATAGCTGAAAACATTATGTATTCCTTCACATTGCAATGAAACGACAGGCAGGTCAGAAAATCATATTTTATTTTCATATGAAAACAAAAGATTTGATAACCAATTATTTAAAGAAATAATAAATCTTACAGTTGAAACTCGTGTTTCTAGCGACATACAATGCAATCCAATTTGATATATTGGCCATTGTAAGAGATCCGCGCCGTACTCAGATATTTTTGAGTGTAAAATAATAATAAACTATGATTTCTATTAATGGTCAAAACAATAAAAAATTTCGTCTCAAGTCAAGGGATTACAACACTATTTACAAAGTAACCAAGAATCCTCATCGATTACTAACTCAACCACCCACTGATATCGCAGTATCTTGATGCTTCCATAAAAAGCCTATAGATCACACCGCTTCGGAAATCCGGAAGAAAGATAATCAACAAGCCTTTAGGCAAGACGCCTACAACATCCTTCCTACCCATCCACACATTTACCTTTTTATTACCAAGGAAATTTTTCACACTATAGTTGTGTAGATAGTAGGTAAGATTTAATTACGAGTCGTTGGGCATATTTTAAGTTGTATTGTAGCCCGCCTAAATAGTTATTTCAGTGACAAGAACTTTATCACACATTATTATTATATTCGATCATTTTGTTTGTGAACAATAAGCGAAAATTTTATTGTTACAATAAAGATACATTAGCAGTGGATTAAGGTTTACGACAAAATATATGTAGAATGCTATATGTAATTTAACAACGTGCCACGTTCTCGAGTAGTAAATATCTCTGCAGGGTCGCGTAATTACAATATATTGCCCTGTCCCGGTCCACCGTCTACTCGGGCCCTAATATTTTTAAGTGGCGTAAACAAGCACTGTTTATTTATGATCTTTGATAACTTTATGGTGGAACTGTAAACATATGGTATTTCCCACCGTTTTATTTCTTGTACACGGGTCTTCTCTCAGTGAAAAGGTAAAACCGTAGGCTGGCAGACTGATAAAGCGCAGAATGTCAGACTTATACACCTCGGAAAACTTTATAACGCATTCTAAGGTTTGGAAAATCGGATATGCTTGCCAGGACTTGAACCCAGAACCGCTGAGTGGAGTCCGATGACCAATTTGGCCACCGCTGTTTTAGTTTGTAATGCACATACCTATTTTATGGTACATTGTTATAATCGAAGAGAATAAATCTACCAAGTGATGTATTATATGACCGAGAGGAACGTGTTTCTACATTCTTTTTACCGCCGTACTCGCACTGCGCGGAAAACGGACACTCGTTAGCGCCCTTCGTTACGGGACAACATTTTTTAAACTGACTGCCGGAAAAATCTAGTTCGATTTTTTAATGGTTTATTTTCCAAGATATATGTATTTTAACTTTTTCATTTTCAATCATAAATTGTATGTTTTGTTTAAAGTAATGACCAGATAATTTTGTTGTGAAATCAAGTATGAAAAAAATTAATTTACGATGGACAGGTCCTTCGTATCTCTTCCTTCAAAGGTGTTATGGGACTTCAGCATGTTCCTTAAGACTAATTGTTACTGGTAGCCGCTATTGTAACCGCTCCTGTGGGCGTAAACAAAAGTTGAATATATTTTATTATCCTGAAATAAATGACTTTATAACATCACACCTCCTAAGCAATTCCTTTAATAACTTTGTAAAAACATCTTATATAATATATAAACCATGCCGCCGTTATGAGACTTTCGTTCGAAAAAACAATTTTCAAGAAGTGATCATTTTTCAGCGGTGACTCTTCACGTCGGGGGCGGATATTTATAAATCCACAGGAGGGAGTCCCAAGCACTACCGCCACGCCGTGTTACTAATTATGATACAGATGATATTAATAAGGCTGTCGCTGTTTCAACAATTTAATTAAAGTTACATAAAATATATCCATATGTAACATACGAGTATAACTAACAATTGTATGCCGATAACAATCGAGATCAACCGCTTAACAAGTTACACAAAGCGTGGAATCTCTTTTCAAATAGGTCACTAGTGATCAAGAACTGATAACGACCAAGTTATTTAACTTTAACAATTGGCACAGGGTCCAAGACTTCGTCCCCTCTGGATGCACCGCCTCCGCTCCCGCCTTCGTTGATTCTCTAAAAGTTTTTTTCTCTGCAAACTGTTAAGCGAGAAATTGGCATTGTGCTAAATCTTCCAATAAATCGTATTAACGGAAAATAATTTACAGACAGTTACAGTAGCAATTTAACATCAGATTGACTGCCATTTTATTCCTTTTACATCATAAAAGTATAGCCCCACATAAGTATCCAAATGGATTAGATTTTAATCAATATTTACATGCAGAGCGCGTCCGTGCTCGCAATCTAATATCCGGTGAACCGTAAAACTGATTGCTAACATTCTGAATAAAATTAGCAGGAATATTCTATAGGAAACTGTTTAGCATATTTTTCTCTTTATCCGGGTTTCACTTACTAACTCGAGTGTTTTATGGATGTGTTTAAATTAATACTAACAGTCCTTCCTAAATTAATATCCATAGTAGGATTTGGCCAGCAATTGGCCAGAGACAACAGCGTCTACTGATACTGCTTCATGCACATTTGCTCCTTTCTTGCTGAAAAATAGCACATATAATAGAAGCCTATGTTTAGTTTACATATTAAACTATTAGCACTATCATTCAGTGTGCTTGTGAAACAATACAACACTGATCGTTCGGCAGTCTCGTTATTAACGTTATTGCCCATCTAATTTTACATGGAAATATGAGTAAAGTTATGCCTGCATAATCGTATTAACCTCATCACAACCAATTAATTGTTAATTTGCCAATATCCAAACGCATTAACAATATCTGCATGGGTATTACCGAACGTACTCGTAAGTGATATTTACAGATATAAATCTGAATTTGTTGGTCTAATGAATAGACCATTGATCTAAATCGAAGCACTTTAAGCTTTACTAAAGCCGTAAGACTACCGTCAGGCATACACCCTTCAACTTCGATACCTCAGTCAATAAGCGACAGCACATTAGCAGGTCGATATGACATTACCGTAAGGATTACTGACTAGCTCAGCACTTTAAACATAATGTTTATACATAATATCTACGCATATAACACAGCAGTAAGAATGAGACAATCTCTAAAAAGCAGTTGCTACGATATCGAGGGCCCAACATAATGTTTTATGGAATCTTCATCTGACGGCTGATCGTATCAATAGCCAATGCTAATAAAAACTAATGGCAATTTTATGGAAATTTGATATAGCGATTGCTTATAATCGTGGTGAGATATTAGGTTACGTTCTGTAACCAAAGCTAATTCCAGTCGTGATGGGATGGTAAAAGTTGCGTTTTCAAACAAAGTACAATGTTTCAAATTTCGACAATCACAATTAATTATTCATACATTATACGAAACACACACGTCGACTCGGCGTTGTGTCGTCTATTGACATTGATCTAGCTAGAAATAATAGTCCCTTAGTTCGCTGTCACGTTATATGAAAAATTGTCATGATAATTTAGGCCACCACCCGGGTTACACCATCTTAATATTAGCACGCCTTAATCAATAGAGCACGGCGCATTAGACGGTCGATACTCCATTATCACGGTATCGATGTCATCCGCGGTGGATATCACAAAAACACGCGTAATTTCATAGCAATAACATCTCAATAATCTGCGTAATACATATGAGTAACACAATCTACTCGTACGTAATACACAACAGAATAATCTGCGTAATTTATAGCCGATATCAGTCTTTGCCACTGTTGATGATTGATGGGTATCAGCTTGAGCCGCGTCCTCGTTATTGTTCAGTACTGCGTCAGTATAAGTACATACTTGACACGTGTCCTAAATAAAATCGATGCTAAATTACAAATGAGTCTGTTCGTTTATTTGTTGTGTTTTCTTTGTCGTATATACAGTTATCATTTTTGACCAAAAAAACAATGCTACAGGACAATTAATTATACGGACAATTTATTGTTTATACAATTTACGATGTCCCTATGTCCCTGATGAGGGACTGAAGGATATCATTGTCATCATCACAATTTAAGCGTACGCCAGGATTTGTACCCAGTACCAGAATTTGAACCCAGACCGCCGGAGTATGATGAAGTGAAATCTAAACCACTAGGCTACTACTGTTACATTTATATATATACTATAGTTGATCGACCTGCACAATAGATTATATTAAATTAACAACTATGTCTATAGGTATTTAACTAATATATTTTGAGACTAGACTTGAGAGTAGGCACTTACATATACATATGTATATGAGGTAAATTTCCGCCTGAAACTAACTTTAACCTACTATTCATTTTTGGTATGTCGCTGGTTTAGAACACGCAACGATCCTTATCTACGGCTGAAGGCGTATAACACGAACTCGCAATAACCATTCATAATTTTTCGAACTATTGAGGTAGTTACGAGTACGTAGGTTTTTCCATGCTACACGAAATTTTAGTGGATGAGAAAACACTACTAATGGAAATATTTTTCAAATATTCACCAGTCACATCCAATATACGCCAAGTTGACAAGATACAGCACCGACTGATATTTTCACTCCCAACGCTTACACCCAACCTCCCCCAGACAACCCCGCGTACCCCCACCGTTGTCTGTAGACGAAGCGTTAGAATTATTTATGTGACTTTCTAAAGATTTCCATAGAACTCGCCACAAGCGTGGAATTAAACATACTTTCTTTATTGTATAAGTACAAAACTTGGACAATTTATTACTGCGGTGATTCGATTAAGTTATGAAAACAAAATAATAAGAATCGTCTACTACTAAAAAAATTATAATCAATTTCGCCTCTTCTACAACATCTCTTCAATACATAACAGAATTTTTAAAACGTAATATTAGTCACACATAGCTGTTTTACAAGCATCTTTTCGATAAGGAGTCGTCCCGAAAGCATTGCAAATTCTCCTTTTAACATAAGAGCCTACCTTGTTGTATCGTCTCATTTAAACTGTACAAGAGCTCATCCCATTATTTCAAGATCAAGAGTTCTTTCGGGAATCAAATTTTAACACTGACTCAATTTTCCTTTGAAATATGTATTTTTAAGGACAAAGTGTTTTCATTTGACTATTTCTGTAGCTGCTTAGTTATGGTTGTTATTATAAAATGTTTGATTTTCCAGTATCTGCTAACTTAAATATTGAATTTTGAAAAGTTATTATATTACAGTCATTTTACAGAAATCTGTGATACAATCAAAAACAGTCAAAGGTGAATTATTATTATTTAAATACCTATATAAAATTGTTTTATAGCAGTACCTATTCCAAGGACGCACGCACCTTGAAGCAATAAAACAACCACTCAATCATATTTCAATTTTATTTAAAACCATAATTTTAATACACTTTTACAGCATTTTTTTATATTAGAATTATATTACTTAAGTTAATCTTAAATAATAAATGTGACTATGAACTGGAATTAACATATTATTTTTTTATAAATATAAATATGTATAATATGTAAATAATAACAAATATATGAATATCTCAACATATAATATGAGACACCAAGAAATACACTTTAATTTATTGCTTATTTTTGAACAAATAACAACAACGTCACGTTAAATTACGTTCAGTAATTATTGCTGGGAGACAATAAATTATTTTTATATAAATATTACAATCGTAGTAAAGATTAAAATGCACATTTAACACACATAGCAACATCAAAGATCGAAAAGCTATAAGTATAGTAAATTCTAACATTGATGTAATAACCGTAAATTAGTATAGAACACCGATAACAATACATAAAACTACCATAATATAGGCCTTACATCTAAATTGATATGCAATAAAGGTCAATGACACCTTTTGATTATTATAAATTGGGTTCACTTTCCCGATATGTATCATGTTGGTTTCTCTTCATTCATAGCATGATAGGATTACAATAATGAAATATTAATTAATTAATAAACTTCTTTATACATATATCATAATATCAGTAAAAGCTCTTAACTGGTGCGGTTATAGATATTATGCTCTATGTAGATAATACGCATCTTTGCATTCAATAATTTTTCGTAGAACGACAATTATTGCCGACCGTTATTAAATGTTATTAAAATATTAGTTACGAGTTAAGTTTCATTTCGAGGCATTATATAAAACTCTTGATAAATATGTTAACCTTAATATTTCTTACGCAATAGATCAGAGAGATTTATATTCGTATGGTACATGAAAATATAAAACGGAATTCGGAAATATGTATTTCGGTATCTATAACTGCACCTTTTATTGTATATTTCTAACTTACGTCAGATCCATTAAAGTGAAATGCTTTTAAAGATCTAATATTCAGACAGGAACAACACGACAATATAATTCATAATTGTGACATCGAGAAGTTAAAATCTTTCAACATCTATAAGACGGTTGACGAAACAGCTTAAATATCAAGTATTTTTGACTGTGAATACAATCACTAATCAGAGCTACTAACATAAGATATTATGTATAATATTGTGCATCACTTTAGTGCACGAGTATTAAATATGTGAGCATCAGTGTATTACAGAAAAACCTATGATTATCACATATTTTGACGTTTGCTTTTATATACTTACAACATTAATACATTTTATATGTATATCAACGCGTGTAAAAAGAATACAAAATAGGTATTCAATCTCGCGTCTTACACGCGTCAATCGTTTATGCTTTACTTATTTATTATAAAAGTGACAGAAAAATTTAAACAAACTTACGGAGTTCCCACAGTTTACATAAGACATAAAAACTAAAGTAATTTCATAAATTCCTAAACAACAAATATTCATTTTGTTGAGTTTAATTAATAAAATTCAGTTAATATAACAACTTCAATGTTCAACTTTAATCATTCTCATCATCTTCAATAAAAAATATTCTTCATCAATACTTATACCTATAAAGTTTGTTTAAATTTTTCATATAAATATTAGAATACTACAAACATTACTACATTCCATTAAAATTTGGAATTAAATTATTAAGGAATACATGGTTATCACATAAAAAGCTTTCAATATTAAACGCATGTATATATAATATATGTATAATATTCTTAAATACACTTATGTAATTCAGACTAGGGGATATGTTTTTGGTTACAGTGATATCACTTACATAAGGTCTTAATTTTGGTTATATTAGAGCTTAGAACGCTTTAATGAAAAAATCCAAGCCTTTTAAAACGCTACGTAAAATAAATAATAAATGTGTTATAGCCAAGACAGAGCGAGAGCTTGCCTATGCACTGAAGTGCACGCAGTTCAAGCAACATACAATTGCACTCATTAAAAGTTGCTCTCAAACACTCAAGATGCTATTCTCCTTAACGGCAACACAACGTTCAAATATGCGGCAAGCAAATAAAAATCGTAATCATTTAAGTCTAAAGTCACATTTATTACTCCTCCTACAATACTACCCATAAAATCTACACCAAATGTAACGAAACAATGTAACTTTACCACAAAGGAAATACGAGTAACATACGAATACTTCGCAGAACTCTAAAAGTCAATGATAAAATACATAAGCGAGATGCAACCCTCGTATCAAAATAAATAACAGCTACCTTCATTTCAGTAACGGAAACCATTCTAAGATTTAGGGAAACCAAAGTTATATTTTGAAGCCGAGGTAGGAAGTAATTGCGAATGAACGCGTAAAGGATCCAAAGAATTAACAACGTATCATTCATAAAATTGATCCCAAACAATCTATTTAAGTTGTCCAAATATTTGAGGCATATGTCTTGAGATATATCTGATTGAATTTTTTTCTGTAAGTCAGACATACCATGTAACAAGAATCTTCTGTATGTGTTGGTTACATTTTAATTTAGCCAAAACTGAATTTAACGACCCTATAAGAAAATATTTTTAGAAGTTGCATATTTCATTTAGAAACAAAAAGTGTCATCTAAGTGTCTCGATCTTTTGATATCGAATCAACAATTTAATTAATGACAGTTGTTATTTCTTAATATCATAATAAATTGCGGAATACTTGTGGTCGCTCTTCATTTAAATTTAAGACGAACACCGAGAAAATCATGAGAATCGCTGCATTCATTTGCATATTCATTAAAACAGTAAACTCTTTGAGTTTAAAATACAAATCTATCTCAACTTTGCAATCTATTTTAAATCCCTTCAAAATTTCCGGTGTTTTATTGCTTTTTATGTTACGATAAATCCAACAAATATTATGTTTCCCAGTGATTTTACACTATGAATAGGTTCTCCTTAAAATTCAACCTACGAGTATCTCACGACATGAGACAACATCCTTAGATCATTTGACATACACCTTTCGATTATTTTATCTAATACTTGTCTACCTATATATCTAGACTACATCAAATAGAACATTCAGGGGCTCTAAATCTATGCGATGATAACATTTTAATTATAAACCTAACATATCAATATTTTCTAGACAGGAGGTAGCAATAGAAGGAATAATTTCAAAATCTATATTTCTGAACGTTGATTATATGCTCGAATATAAATATAGGATAAATATACTTGGAGCCCCAAATATTTACTAGCGTAGAATATTGATATTATAATAGTCAACATGGTAAATGCATAAAAGCTTACTAATAATACGTGTACAGTTATTCGTAAAGGGAGGGTAAACGATAAAAAATATAAGAAATTTCGTTTATAATTATGTTTAGTAAATTCAAAACTAAATTATCTTTTGTGCTCATCTTTATGTCTTAGGTCATCCGTGGCTTCACAACTTTAACCACATTGTGAAAACATTCCTTCACCTATACACTAACGACTTGCTTCTCTGCTTCTTGCTTTTAGGTAGATTACTGTTTAGTAAGGCGAACCTACCATAAGTGTTGTTCTATTTTTAAAATTACGCAGTGTATCACTCCTAACTTACGCAAACATTTCGTAAAAACCACGTTATCACAAACTCCTCTCCAAAATACTAATTTTTTTTTCATCAGCCCGACATTGATATGTATCGTATTTTACTGCACAAAATTCATCTCGTTACGTTGAACATAACTTAATAAGGTTACTAAGGGTGCGCAGGGAGCTATCCGGCCACAGCTAGCTCCCATTGAGCCTTTGCGTGAAATTAAAAGGGACTTAAAATAGCCATTATTATAGAGTGTATATTAGCTTCTTCAAAGCAATTTAGCGAGTAGGATGAAGAAGGTATAAGTGACTATGAGAGGGCAAGTCCTGTGGGCGCCAGAAAGTCCGAAGCCAAGTTTTCTCTTGCAGCTCATCTTCTCGAGAGGCATCTTAGCGACGCTGTACTCCCGATGCTCGGTTACCATTGTGCAGACGGTGCGTTTTTTCTGCATCATTTCATCGTCGCGGTCGCGCAGCCCCGCCAACCACGTCTCGTACCACGCCAAATCGCAGTCGCAAATTAGGGGGTTATCTAAATGAAAAGAACAATATTCTCTTTTTCATATAATGTCTTATATACAACATTGCGCACGCCTAATATTCTACATACAACATGGGAAACTGTACCTGTTGTTCAATATTCGATTATTATATACGCTGCATTTACAGATATATTCATTTGAACTCACATAGCGTACTTCATATCTAAACAAAGCATTCTACAATATGAGCATAGTAAGCAATACGAGTACATAAATTTGTTAAGTACAGTTAGTCGTGTAGGAAATTATTTACATCTGTATTGAGAATAGACATAACGTAAAATCTGCTAATATTTGTGCTATAGTAGCTGCCCAACATTCTGGAGTGGATTGGTATCGTGAACATATACGAACTAGATATTCGCAAACAATAGGAACAGACAGCAATGGACCAAGAAAGGGTAGAAAAGAATTCAAACTAATCATAATATTATTTACCCATGATGTCGACTACTCGCAGCGTGTCCAGTATAGGTTCCATGATCTCCTCCGGGATGTGTTGCAGCTTATTATTCTGCAAGTTCAACGTCTCCAAGGAGTTGAGGTTGTCAAAACCCATTGTTGGCAGTTGGTGCACCCTGTTGAATCATCATCAAATTAATATATCAGGGGATTTAATGTATAGTTGAGATATTGTTACTCCATATGTAGAATATGTCCTCTCCTGTACTACATACTTAACGTTTCTTTATTGATATCGAGGCTCAATCTACCTAAAGACTATATTTTCCCTGCACGAATAAGTAAACTAAATAATTAGTCACAAGCATATGGAAACATCTACACAAGTGCAACAGTAATATTTTAACTTATCCTAATGATTGTAATAAAGATCAGCCAGCATCTGTTACCTAACAATAGCATTCAAAAGTAACGATTTAACAAGCGTTCCAAAAGCGTTCGAAAGATCGAAAATTCTCGTAATCAGATGATTAGATCAATGGTGGATACCACCTGCAGTCACAGATCCAAAAGAATTAATCCTGAATTTTATTTTAGAAACCGTTCCACAAGAAACATGACGATTTTATCATTGTTTCAAAAGTATTATCAGTCTGTTTTGAAAATTAATAATGACATGTATTTCTTCATTATCTGGCATAAAGGTAAGTTAAATATTTAATTACTTGAAAACTACACTCTCTTGACTAACTTTCAAGCATATATTACAAAAGTTCGCTTCATTAAGATTTTGCTTCGGCAAAATTGCTCTTTGTTTAGCTAACAGAACTTCAGAAAAGAACTCAAATAACAAAGAAATTAACAGCAATTAAGTTTACAACAGTCTGTTACGAATAACGCTGGCTCCAACACGCAATTTAAAAATTTACTTGAAAGACGTATAAATATTGATTCTGCGAACAATTTCACTCAATCAATCACACTGCAAAATATTCAATGTATAAAACAAAGGGGCAAAAGGCAAAATACCAAAAATTAATCAAAATTAATCAAACGCCGAGACAGCGGCGGCTGGCAACCGAATTAATCGTAAATCCGAAATAACACCGCTGTAAAGTACAAAACAATGTACGAGTACACGGAATATACATCAACAGTTTGAAATTCTAGGCTGAAATAATAATTTAATTAAGCAATAGAGTTTAAATTAATTTTCTCTTATAAACAAACAGTTGCCTGTTGTTCAATTAATTATGCAAATATGCTCACACTGTTTTTTTACTGTTGACTTTTTATAAAGAAAAAACTTTTGATTAAAGAAATATAAATATGAGTAACAATGAGTAATACGTAGTTGACACACAACACTAATTTTAAATTAAATTTAAACAAACTTCTGTTCCTGTGAAATCTCTTTTTCTACCATACTCTGAACTACCATTAAAATCATTATCAGGAAAAAGACATTTGAGAATCACAAAACGATTTAGGCTTATTGAGCTTTTATATCGCTGCTTCTTTTGTGTGGTGTCGTCCATTAAAATCTATCCTTCACAAACTTATCATGAAATATGATCTGAGTGAGTTCAAACAGGCTCGTAAGAGCTCAACATTAAGCTTAGAAGCTCGAACAAATTATAAGCACGCATATTTACCCTCGTAACATTTTTAATCACTTTTCTCCTCAATCTGTATATATACATACCTACACTTTGTACGATTCAGTATGATAAGAGTTAGCCGCTAAAATCATAAGTGTTCGGGCTGGTTGCAGGTACTCGGATAAATATTGACATGATTTTTGATACTTACATGTTCTTCTGTAAGTTAAGAAAGGTGATAGAGTCACCGTAGCCAGTGAAGGCATCCTCGCTGATGTACGTGATGTTGTTAGAACGGAGATCCAGGTGACGCAGGCGATGTAGTGGCCGAAGGGCCTCCGAGGGTATCTCATGGAGCCGATTGTCGCCCAGACGCAGGTATTGTAGGTTTTCTATAGCGATAACAAGATATAAATAATGTACTTGACTTGCGTTATCTAACGTGAAAGATATCAAAATTACAAAACAGAAGTATCTTTATAAAAGACACGATATTCAGAATTTATTGAATCGGAATTGTGTACTTAGGAAAGTGTGTAAATATTTGTCTAATGTTTGTTGCTTACTTAAATATCTGGAAAGTAACATCGTATATGATGACGCTAACCATTGGTTTGGTACACAACATTAAGTCATAGTGCTCCTTACACTGTTTGTGGACCTTTTGTGAACGTTTACTTTACCTTCAAGTCCAGCAAACGCTTTCTCGTCAATCCTTTGTATTTGATTGCCTTCCAGCTCCAGGGAATTGAGGAAAGTTAGATGAGAGAACACCTGAGCCGGCACTTCGCGTAACTGGTTGTGAGCTAGACCCAAAGAATCTAGATTACGTAAACCTGCGAAAATATTGTTTTGTGAATACAAACGTTAAATCTAGACACCTAAATGTGTAGAAAATAGAATCAAAAAGGAAATAGACGCCTAAAAATTATACATTAAAAAAAAATTGCTTCAAGCTATTTGTAGATATATATACACAATGTTGCCATAACGCCTTACATAATTAAAGAGCCAAAATACACTGAACTGGATACTGAACGCCCATATTTATTGACATATAACAGAACAAAAATCCTTACCGGCAAAATCTCCTTCCGAAATGGACGTAATCCTATTTTCTTGCAGCTCCAGTTTCTTTAAATTCTCCAGTAACGCAAGTGCTTTCTGTGGCACCGCTGTCAACTCATTACCGCCCAAATTCAGTCGCTTTAACTTTCTAAAACCGTTCATCAAACAAATTACATCCATTTATTGTTTGCAAGCGCACAAAGTTGGCAATAAGCAATAACAGAAGACAGAGAACGAAATGATAATTCTAGTGAATACATTCTCCGTCATTTGTTTCTCTAACTTCCCCAAAAGCAATGTCAAAGCGTACTATATGTACGGTGAAGCTTTATTCACCGTCGATATTTATTATACTCGTAAATGTCGCTGGAACTGTAATATATGTCCCTTAATGTAGAATAATAATAGAAAAAAGTAATAATAATAAAGATAATAGATATTTCAAATAATGTGACCTAATTTGATTGAATGAGAGTTATTTACATTTTCATTTCAAATAGCGCCATGATTCAAGCTGTCAAAATTTCATTACAAGTTTTCACTTACCGTCTTGTATGTTGATAAAATAAATTAACTTTTGTACTCACTTTTCCAAGCCCTTGAAGGCCTCGCCGTCTACGACAGATATTCTATTCTCATACAGTGTTAAAATCTCCAAAGTGTCTAGACCCATAAAAGCTCTATTGTGTACCGCGGTGACCTATAAATGTAACATTTCATTAGTTAAACGTTTACGCTTTTACTCCATATAATATTTGTGATTTATTGCCATGGCTTTCATTGTCTGCTTTATGTATTGTCCGCATCACGCGAATTTCTTTCGTAGAAACTCTACACACGCTATTATTTTTCCTGACAATTTATATGTAACCCCTATTGATAATATGAATTGTTTTTTACGAACTAAATATTTATGAAAGGCACAAGATGAAATATTGTCAAATGTTAAAGAATGAGGTGGATCGCAGTTGGCTTATATATTTTCACTCGCTCAATAGACCCCAATTTGGGTTCCAGCAACTGCCTGGAATAACTAAATTATTTTCACAGCAACATGATAAATCAGACGGTATTTAAATTAATAACGGCTCTTACATAATAGAAAAGTATCATAATCGTAAATATTGAGATTAAGTAGCAATTATCAAAAAGAAGTTCTTAAATTTTACCGTAATAAAACATTCTTGAAAGCACGACGAAAGTAGCATAAATTGTTACATTATTATGTTATGTTATGTATTATACTGTTATACATACGTGTACATTACATACATACGTACCTTATTGTGATTCATGTTAAGGATAAGTAGGTGAGTGAGATGCGTGAAGGACGAAGTCGGTATGGTCGCCAGACTATTCTGCGACACGTCGAGCTGAGTCAACTTGTTACCTGAAAGTGTTGTAACTATTGCTACCGAAGACCATCTAACATCCTCAAATATCTCCCATTTAAATATACTCGTAATTATCATTTATATATATCAAATTACCGTGTCACGATGTTTGTCTGCGATAGGCTTCAAAACTACTGAACCAATGTTAATAAAAATGTTTGTATGTAGTTTATTCCAACTTGAGAACATGAGATAGAATCTCGATTAATGATCTCAATACTTTTTTATAGCAAATTAACTGAACCACAGAAACGTGTAACTGATTCTGCTAGTAATAAGACAAATACAACGGAGATATAAATTCAAAAGATCTTTTTTGTAAACCTATCTACTATTGTATGATGGTAAAAATAGTATGATCGAAAGAATTCTCCTATAGCAGTTATTAGTTTTAAAATATTACCAACATTCCCAATTCTGGCTATTTAGAGAAAACGTCCTATAGTTACCAATGGAGCTCAAAGAGGAATCTTCTATAACAGCAAGACTGCTATTATGTACAGTGAGGTGACGGATGTCCAGACCGAGAAAGATGTACGAAGGTAGCTTTGCGAGGTTGTTGTGACGCAACTTCAGATAGAATATTATCATCGGTTTCGCGCGAAGAGTATTCATTGCCTGAAAGTATTATATCTGGTCAACATAATACGATCCAGAAATTTATAAAACCTGTTAAGTTTTTAGAAAGTTTGGAGTTATCTCTAAATTCATGAAGTAGACCTCTAGTAAGTGTCTTCGTAAAACATTTTAATTCTAATCAAAAGCACGCTCGTGTTTTTATCAATTTCAGAAGTTCAAAGTGCACTTTGCAGTCATTTTTACCTTTATAATTAAGACCTCATGATTACACAAATATTAATGCACGAAGTTGTTTTTACAAGCTTTTTATTAAGTTGGTATGTATAGACAAAGTTAATAATTGCCCAGGGAGAATCTTGCGAATGACTTTTAGACCAGTTATCTTTAACCGATACAGCTGAAATTTTTGTATACACGCTTATTCTGGATGATGCATGCTTAGCTATGTAACGTCATTCTAATTCCAATAGGGCGGATCATGTAAGATGGTGGACTTGTTGTATTTTCTGCACTACCACACTATGAGTGTCAAATGAAAGGCCTTGCTGAGGAGAATACAAAAACTTTCTTCTTTGTAGGGCATTTAAATAAAAGCTTGTTTTTGAAAATTTTTTTAACATTAATTTATTATCTCAAAAGGAAGCGGATGTCGTAGATTATGGTACTGTTAGAAGTAAATAAAATTGTGTTTAAGGAAACGACGATTCAAAAAAACCACAAGATGTAATGACTGCCGATAGTAGGAACACTGGAATACATAGTGCTGGATTATATACAGTAGAGAGAAGGAGACTACAAGAATAAAGCGTAAATTTTTAAAGCTACAGAGGCGAGTGACTTCGCAATAACTTCTTAGAATTTTTACCACGATCCAGAAATTGTGTGTTATACAATTTCTCCAAAAACAAGAGTACCTGTAGAATTGTTACTCGTCTACATATATAATCACATACATAAATCAATCCTGTGTTTTTGTTGTTTGTTTTTTTGCATTAAATGTAATGTCTGTATCATACTACGTATTCGATAACAAATTAAAATGATAATTCGAAATCGGGTTCCATTTAGACAATATTAATATTGTATCAAATTCTACTTTATTCGCAGTGTATGCTATCTATTTTCCTTGAGGATAAAACCAATGTTACCTTTTGTATGTGCTGTTGTTCCGTGAACTCGCAGAGTATGTCGAGGCCGTTCTTCTTGACAGTGCAGCTGCATGGTGTGATGGTGTTAGGCGCGGGGCATTGCTGGGCGCCTTGTGGGTGCGCCGGCCGCGCGCACAGCACCACGCAGCAGACCACCAGCCAACGAGGCACCATTTTGGAGTACTACAAAAAGACAGCAAAATCAAAGACAAGAAAAATTTTGCAGAATTTTACAGGATTGGTAATTAAAATCGCCTATACCTGGAATGAAGAAGCGTGTAAGTAAATGAAACTTTCCCGGGTCAATTCAAAAGAGTGCAACGAGATAGAAACTATAATTCACTCACGTATGTATTTTAATATTGATAAAGCTTATAAGTACGATTTTTTTTATATTTTATCATTCAATTTACAAAAGAACATGAGACTTGAAATCTGGCTTACAACAGTTTAAATTTTTTGTCGTCGATTTTATGACAAAATGATGATAAAAACATTTTTACTTGTTTTTCATTTAAAAAAAAATTTGCTAACCGGTCAGTTCTGATAGCGTCATTTCAGAATTCGTTTAATGGTTGAAGCTCTACAATTTAAGGTTTAAAACAGTTATTAAAATGATGTCTCACGAATGATCGTCCAGTCTTAACATTCTCGCGTAAAACACAAGTCACCTTTCAAGTGCGCTCTGGGTGACTTCGATATTACATTGTTATACATTTTTCTATTACATTCGTTGCAACAAAACATCGCATTAAAAAGTAATTTTTAGTGGCGCAAGGCACCAAACGTTACCGGCGTACACGACACACATAAATCCTTGACTTCCGGGTCATGTTTCTGCTAATAGTGCGAACTGTGAATAAACTACAGGGTTGAGCAATCCCCTGGGTATTAAAATATAATTTTTGTAATGTTTGTTAATATTGTAACAAAATGCATGTAACGCCTCTATGCACTGTAGGATAGAAGTTATGTACGTCTGTAAAAGTCCGCAATTCCGTGTTTTTATGTTCTGGACTAAAATATTAAGTCTTTATCAGAAACCTGAACTTGTGTTTTTTCATTTTCAGTTTATTTATTTATTTCATATTTTTTACACAGTCGGGTTTTTAAATTTTTAAGATATTTTTTAACCTTCTTATTGTTCCACTGCCGGACTTCAGATTAAAAATTCTGAACTATCTCGAATTGGCAGAATTCACACACAGAGAACTTGATGGAGAATATGGAAACCTTGAAATTCTAAGTTTTCGCCACGATGTTTCATTGCTATAGCGAGTGATATATAATTTGTATAATGCACGTAATTATATAGTTGTTATTGAAAATGCAAAATGTTGTCAAGTTCTGGGAGCGGTGCGGATACCCACGTGTGTAGTGTGCGTGTGGGGTCGGCGAGCGAGTGTGGTGCAGGAGCGTGGGGGGCGCCGCACACATGGGGCACTAGGTCATGATCACCATCAGTCTCACCAACCCTGCCAACGGAAAGATATATTTAAGTCTATCGAAGCCATTTCTCGTTCATTCGAAATCCATACATTATAACATAGTCAGGGCGCAATTTCAATAACTAGCGTTTAATAGATGTTATATGTAGTATGTTATTATACATAATACAGGCGCGTGTTGACGGACGTAGGTGCCAGGGGAGACCAAGACTGTCCTATCTCGACCAAATAGGTCGACATTGGCTGATGGGGGAGTCAAGAGCCTCCGAAACCGGCGTGTATGCATGAAGAGAATGATGAATGTACGAGTAGATGAAGCACGGCAGGTTTGTAAGGACAGAGATATTTGGCACTCGCTGCTTTCTGCCTACCCCGTTAGGGATCT
>DWGJ01001238.1:0-21317 GCA_018246895.1 Aspitha aspitha aspitha
ACTATTTATATCAGATAGCATAAATTTAAACTATAGTAATAAAAAATCAAGCCTTACCAATACTGGATGCTGTCGCTGGTGTTCTGCCTCTTCTACTGTACAATGATCTTTGGAAGCCCATAGCATTTCGAAAGTTTGAATAGTTAAAATTATTTGGTCCCATGTCAGGCACACTTCTTAGCGACATGGGTGAAACTTCTCTTCTATTACATATGCTCCTTTGGTCAAAATTCGAACCAGCGTATCGTTGCCGTTTAAAGTTTACTGGCATGTTAGTCGTCAATATATTGTTACGATAATCATAACCAGTAGTAATCGATTTATTAATATTCGGACCGCTAGCGTAAATCGTCTAAAAGAGACAAAATATGATATTCGTAATATAAAATGCTGTAAAAAATTGAACTAGGAATAACAAACAATAAAATATTCCACTAATAACTTCCTCACCGTATTTTCATTTTGGAACGGAAAAACATTGTTTGGTAATAAATCATCGTCACTATCAGACATAATTGTTCATAGGAATAAATAAAGTGTCGTAATTAAGAAATAAGTTATTCTTCTTTGCACTGTTTATAAATAACTTATGAATTATTGTCGCTGCCGTTACAATGCGTGTTTTTTAAACTTTTAAACACAGAGCCATAGATTAAAATTATATACTGGAGAACAGACAGGGACAGAACACGCCGGGAGCACAGACCACAAACGTCAAAAACAAACGCACCAGAGCCATAGATAAGTAGTAATATATTTCAATGTATTTCGTTTCTCGCAACTTTTGTATTGTATTTCGTATTTCGCATTTAATTCAAGATGGTGTCAAAAAATAATTTGTATTTAAATAATAGATATCCAATAGTGTATGGAAACATCTATTAGAACAATGGGTGGAAACAATAGCAAGTAAGAATTTAATGTATAATGGCTGACTATAGTGTATTACTTTACTCTTTGACCACGTCAAATTGTTTGACATATGTCAAAGCCACGTTTTTGCATTTAGTTAAAATTTAAAACAAAATATCTTGAAATAATCAGTAACAAATTTAAAATGAATTCCACTCGTTTATTCGTGGGCAATCTTCCCGATAACATAAACAAGAATGACTTGCGTACAGCGTTCTCTGTCTTTGGTGAAGTAATAGCAATTGATATAAAAACCAAGCCTGCATTGGAAAATGACAAGAAGTTATTTGCTTTCGTTACATTATCGGCTTCAAATTTTAATATAGAATCATGTAAGTAACCACTGAATATATTTCAACATTAACAATAATTTAACACTTAATATTTCAATAGCAAAACAAAAAAAAAGACTTGCATTTTGTAATAATTCAAAGCAAAAGCACAGAAATGAAAGTTATGTTCAAAATTCTATATAATATTTCCATTAGCTTTACTTGTTAAAATACAATTAGATAGAAACATGGTATACTAGCAGTCTCTTTTGTTCCTATAAGTCTTAGTAATTGAAAAAGATCATTATCAAAGGTTTCAGTAGTCTAAATTACAATCACATATTTGTTCAATATTGAATAATGTGAACAGTGAAATAAAACAAATAGTTTTGCCTTCAAATTCCTTTATCAACATTTAAGATGTAATGAAGGGAAATAAATTTCTGTTGCTGCTAAATCTTCACAGCTTACTAAGTGAGAAAAGAAAGTTTTACAAATTTTATAATTGTAGTAGAATAAGTCCCCAACAGAATGCAATTACTTAAATGTCCTATCCTATTCTCATTGTTTGGTATCCAAAGAGCAATTGTGTCCTCATTTCAACATTATTTTAAAAGAGACATTTTTATACCAGTTAATTTTATCTCCAAGTGGGATGCAAACAATATCAATATATACTTTAATATTATCTTTATGATCATCATTAACATTTCATTTAAAATTCAAACACGAATCAAGTTTTCCTAAATGTATCACTTGTCTTTTGTTTTAGGTATAAAACATTTTGCAAATGGAGATTCTAGTGGCAACCAATTGTATGTGACTAGAGCTCGCGAAAGCTTCTTAGAACGACTACAACGAGAACGTAAAGAAAACCAGAAAGAGGAGAAACAAAATGTGCTTATGTATATTTACCTTCCTACATAATTCATATGACATACTATTTAGGAATCAAATAAAAAAAGAAATTAGGAAGAAAGGATGTTTAAAGTTGTTCACACAGTGAAGGCGGCGTCATTTAAGCATTGTCATTAATTCTTTGGTATCTTGATACCTGGCTGCAATGGGCTAATGAATAAATAGTTGTTTTTATTTTGTTTCATTTTCAGAATGCACTTTCAAATGTTTGTAAAAGAAAATATGACAAAAATAATATACATGAAAATGGTGATGAGCAGAAATCTGAAAAGACATATAAGGGACCACATGAATTAAAATTAGACGATATCCATCATAATAAAACTAAGGCAGAAGATGGGTTTAAACACTTTAAAAGGTTTTCTGATCCTAATAAAGTGGATTCGGACAAGAAAAGATTGGAGTCTATGAAGAAGAAAAGACAAGAATTTAATGAAAAGAAATTGATCATAAGAACTGGATTGATTGGTATTGTAAGTGCTTTAAGTAGGGATTCTATAGTCATTACATGCTCATGTTTACATCCTAACCAGAATAAAATATATTGAATGTAAAATATGTGGCTACTATAAAACTGCTATTCAATGTAACAGAAATTAGAGTTAGTACCAATGCAAGTTTAAATAGTGTTTTATTAATTTTTAGTTATATTAATTCTATCCTCTTACTTAGGTCAATTTTGCTTAAATCACAATAGGTTCATCACCACATCAATGTGTTGTGAACTAAAACTTTTTGTTCTTAGTTGAAACAGTTTGCATTAATTTGTTTCCTCTTTATTTATAGGATAAAGCTCCAAACAAGAAACTAATATTTTCTGATAACGATGAAGAAATGTTGTCAAAGAATCTGTTTCTGAAAAATAACAGTGACTACAATGAATTACAAACAAAACAGAAAACAGAACTATTTGAGGAAGGTGATGACAGTGACAATGAAGTTAATTTTGAAATAAAAAAGCAATATGAAGGCAAGACGGGACAAAAGGTATCTAAAGAAGACTTACATTGAATCCATTACAGGGAGATTTAATTTGGTGATCATATTGTAATTAATTTTTAAGTGTATAATCATACATTTTTATTTCTATTCATGATAAAACTGTTAGATTTTCAACAATATCATTGTCAAGAAGTGCAAGTTAAAATGATATTGAATTATTTATCCACAACATTACTCAATACATTTCATATAGGTTTTAGAATTGCAGTCCAGATACAAAGCCGATAAACGTTTTGTCTTAGATGAAAGGTTCATTGAAGGTGATAAGTCAGATGAAGAACCAAATGAAGGTGAAGTCAAGGATGAAGATATAGAATTAGGTCAAACTGATGAAAAGTATAAACAACTCAACATCTTGCAAGATGTCCTTGGTGTGCCCATAAAGGTAAAACAGACTCAAGACGCAAAACAGACTAAGTAAGCTTTTATGTAACTATTTATATAAATTAATAATATTCATATTTAAGCATATATTAATGCTAATTGTTGCAATTATATTGATGAATGTTCTATTCATGAAGTTTGTTATTTTAGGACTAAATTTGGAATGCTCAGATATGATCCAACCCATCCAGAACATGCTAAGTACCTCGCTCCTATAAAAAGTAAACAGGAACTAAAAAACCATTTAAAACAAAAAAAATCTAAAGAGACTTCAGAAGAAACTGATCAAGAGTCCAAAAAAATTGAAAAGGTTGAAGTCTCGAAAGAACAGTTTTATAAAGTCAGCGACACATTGAAAGAAGCAATAGCTCAATCAAATTCATTTAGTTTGAGAAGTTTGTTTGGTAAAGAAGATAATGTAGATGCTGATGATAAAGGTAATTTTGTTATTTGGGCAGGACTCAAACTGCAAAAACGTATGTAAATAGCTGTTGTATGTAACTTATAATTATTATACCATCACACCAGGTACCTAACGAGGTAGGCAGAAAGCAACAAGTGCTAAATATCTCTGTCCTCATGAATCAGACGTGCTTAGTCTGCATTTATCACTATCTTTTGTAGACTCTTCACTCTCCCGTTAACCATTGTTGGGCTTATTTGATCTAGGTAGGATCGCTTTTGTCTTCCTCGGCACCTACATTCATCAGCATACTCATTGTACATCGTCATGTTAAACTTGTGTAAAACAAATAAAAAGTTAGATAGATAGTTTTTTGCTGTACATATTAGTTGAAATATTTTTTGTTATTGTTAAGCTATGGATTATTTTCAGTGTGTGCGCTAGTATTTATAAAGTGATCTATTAATCATTGACTATTTTTAGTTACAACAGATGTAAATCATGATTACAAAATAGTGAAAAGTAAAAATGAGAAAAAAATTACAAATTCTTTGGACACGGGAGAAAAGAACCCATTTGTTTATGATTCTTCTGACTCTGAAAATGAAGATGAAACAAGAGTTCAAACAGAAGGTGAAAAATTCAGTGAACCAAAATCAGTGTGGAGAGAAAAGTTGTTCTTTACCGAATCTGATGATAGGCTAAAAGGTTTGTTGTTTATTTGCAATTCACTGAAGCTGTTAACCCTAAAATCTTTGCAAGAATACACAGAAGCTTTTTATCCTCATTACATATACAAGATTCTTTAATAATCCTTTGTTTATGCAACTGTACAGTAGTTTATTTCTTATGGATCCCTGATTGTTAATATTTTCCTGATCTCTTTCTAAACACTAATGGAGATTGAAAGCATTTTTTTGGTTAATTTCTATTTCTAAATCCATAGCTCTACATTCTGTGTATAGATGTTTGATATATTTATACTATTTCTTCGATTTAAAAATTTCAGAGGGATTATTGTTCTTCACTCAAATGGATTATGAAAAAGTAAACAAAGATAGGAGGCAATTAAAGTCTGTCATGAAAAAGAGAGCTTACAACAAAGAAAGAAAAAATCAAATGTTCCAGAAGAAAATTGGTGGCAGAAGAAAGTCTGTTAAAAAGAACTTTAGAAAAAAATAAGGTTAAAATGAATGTCAAAAATTAAAAGTGTTTTGATTTAAGTGTTTTTATTTTTTAACTAAAACCTATCTGCATAATAATGTAAGGATTATGTTATGGTAGAATGCTATCGTTTCTTCCAAGTAGGTTTCTTCCTAGCACCAGGCTGGCCAGGTTTTTTACGTTCACGTCGACGGTGGTCTCTGGTCAACAGTCCAGCAACTTGCATTGCCTCCAACATGCCTTTATCCACAAAACTTCTTAAACCCCATGCAATTCCCCATCTTATTGCACCGGACTGACCTGAAGGTCCTCCCCCTTCTACGTTGCACTCTACATCAACTTTATCATGCATTCCAGTAAAAATTAAAGGAAATATAACTTGCTCCCTTGACTGTACATCATCAAAATATGTCAAATCTTTTCCATTTATAGCTATCTTCCCTGTGCCTGGTGATCTAATAGTAACATCTCCTCTAGCTTTCTTTCTTAAACATTCATAGGTTGTAACAAAGGCACGTCCATCACTGTCATAACTTGGTTTGGGTATTTCTAATGCAAATCGTTGTGCACTTAGTGGTTTTCTATATTTGTCGATGAATTCTTGACACCGGTAAGAGTATGGAAGTGAAGCTAACCTTTCCATTACCAACTTAAAATTGTCGTATTCCAAGTCTGTGATTACCTCCACTAATACTTGTTCAAGTTGATCCTTTGTAAACCAAACACTATTATCTATCTTTAAACTTGCAGTAGGGTCTGGAGTCGCTTTTTTTCTTATGACCTTGTCTTCGTATTTCTGCAACTGTTGGATATTTTCAGCAGCATCATGTAGTAATTTGAAAAAGTTAGGTTTCCCTGTATAGAAAAGGAAATGATGTGGTCTTCCTGCTTCATCAAATTCAGCTGCTTTTCTCGCAGGGAAAACTTCCTGTGGAGGTTTCATCAGGGGTCTTGCAGCAGGATCATATATACCGCTAGGAAATAAATATTCAATGGCACGATCCACATCCTTTTGAGTGAACGTTTCCGGATCTTCTCCCATCATATTTGCGAGATGTCGCTTGCCGATAGTATATTCAAATTCCTGTTTTTTCATAAACTCGTCGTGTTCCTTAGCCCTCTCTAAATAAGCTCTCATGGCCTTACTGATCTTTTTCTTTTTGTTCAGCTCCTCCCAGTCTGCTATTTTGTCCAGATCATTATTAATGGAAATAGTTGTATTACTGTATTTACAAACATTTTGAATGATCCTATTTTTACACAACTTGGAAGTGCACCACGATACAGGAAAAACCTGTTTAATACCGAATTTTAGAAAAAGTGTCATTTTTATATTACATATATTTATTTCACCGTTAAAATTAACATAGTACTTAAAGATCAGATGTGTGATCGGCCTGGCTTAAACATAACCAAAAATTACTTTAGTTTTTATTCAATCTCTACTTTTACGACTATTCCGACATTTCCGACAGATTAAACATAGTATAGTACATATACCCACTTCACACTGATGACAGTTTTATTCATATCAAGCAACATTGCATAGATCATCCTGAATTCCAAGATTTTGGAAATCAGGATGCGAATTAGTGTCAAGATAACATTATAAAATGTAGTAATTGATACAGTATCAACGAATGGTGATATCTGGCACCAACCATGTATATAACCAATAAACATATATTATTGATGTCAGATTATTAAAAAAAAATCATTAAATTAACAAACGAATAGTCGGTGTTTTCAACATTGAATCTCTAGATGACATTGCTATTGCAATGATAACTTATTTACTGAATAAAACCAAAGCACACCAGTTATTGTACGTTTTTATTAAATTGAGGAAACAAAATATAGTACAAAATTAGTGTCTATCGTACATAATAAAACATTGATCATAAGTTACAATACTGCTTTATAATTAACTAAGTGTGTGTGAATTACAAAAAATTTAATTGCAACACTCAATAACTGAACACAAAATTCTAAGTGCTATGCCATAAATATACGTTTTAGAATGAAAGCACATTTTTTTTATTCCGTGTTGTAATAGATGTTGCTTAAGGGATTTTAAATTTAAATTCAATCAAAATTTTTATTTTAAAGTCATTTTAGGCAGTAAATGAAGCAGTTTTTTGTGTCTTAGCGCACACAAAAAATTTACATAGAATACTAATAATTCTGTATTATCTGTTAGGTAATTTTGATCATTGTTCACCATTAAATTATATTTTTATAGCATACAAATTAACATGAACTGAAGGTACAATGTATTAAAGGATCAATTAATTAATTGGTTTTAATTACACTAATATTGAATGGTAATGTCAATAAACAATTAAAATTAAGAGGCAAATAAGATTAACAAAATTTTACAAGAAAACGTAATTATAAGTATTTTTAAATAATATTTAGTCACATGAAGGTAATAAAAGAATATTAAACATATTAGTCTTACAAATACATGAATATCAAAAGAAATAATTAATAAACATTTAACAAAAATCCTTATAGTAGTGAACGCTCGGAAGGTATGTATGAGTTCGTTCGCACGGGCGCTTATAGAACGTTGACGTTGGCGTTTTTAAAACGCGTTAGTCAGGAAAAAAGTAAGCAGTGCCATTGGATCTATCGTGATGTCCACTACCCAGCGCTAAAATTCGACACAAAGCGTTAAAAAAGCGTCGCGTCGATATTTGTTGGTTTCATTTCAACGCTTTTGCGGCCTTTTTAAGCCCGTTGAAAAAACGATCGTGCAAAGGAACTTCGTGTTTTAAACATTATTTGCCGCACATATCTGTACGATCAAAACACATAGATTATTACTTTGCGACGTACGACTTGACTACAGAGGAGATTCTCCTTTATTTAAGGTTATTTACCCATCACAATTTAATAATTCAACAAATATTGAGATCTATAAAACTATAGTATGATCGCAGACAACTGCTGTACCGTACCTTGAGTGCTTAAAGGCGGGGGAGCGGAGAGGCGGGTGTCGTACGAGTCCACATGAGATCTATATGTATCATAGAATAATAGTTTCGATACCGAATTGTATTTTATTAATAAATATATGATTCCTACCATTATATTCGGTAGATGAGATATGAAAATAAAAACTTTTTTTTTTCACAACAGTTAAACAGGAAACATTGAAATACAGATCTCATGCTTATGAAGTACCCAGCACGATTTAAACAAAGCCTGTTACCGCCACGAATGTCGACGGATAAGTAGACGTAGTGAGACACTGAACAACTTCCCAACTTCACCCCCTCCATTCACTTGCTGCTCGTGTACCTAAAACCTGATCCACCCCACCATTTTCCCATTCCAATTAGCGTTTCCGTATCCAGAGATTCATATCTCATTTCAGTTTACTAGGTGATATATTTATATTGTCCACCGCATTATATTTTTCCTAAATGATCGGCCACAAACTGACATTACATGGGACTCTTGTCACCCTTCCGCATATGCAATCATGACACAGGATTCGCGATACGGATACGTTGATCGAATCAGGCAAATGTGGACCCAGCTTAAGGCGCGGCACAAGCGCTTGTTCACACTATAGTAATTATAATTCCGTCCATTGAACTTTTTTATACATTTTAACGTCAAGTATGCTTTCTTTTTACATTAATGATAATTTACATGAAACTTTCTATATAGTAATTGTTTCTAGTTTAGAACGATTCCGAAAAGTAAGTACACATACATAAATAAAATATACAAATGTATGTTGAACATAATTGGTCGGAAAACTGTAAGAACAAAAGAATCAATCATGTAATGTATAGATTTATGTACAAATAACTAACCCTTTTTCATAACCTTCTGATTGATATATTTATATAATAAATGAGTATATCTCTCGTCAGTGTTTAAAACATACATATGTTAAAGTTATTAATTTATAACAATCACAAATAAGAGGCCAGTTTTATATTTGTCCTTGCAGTGTGCCTGGAGCGGAAATTGTAAGAATTTTTAATTGTTTAAACTTGTTTTAACATTAATTGTACATGGTGTAACCTGTCAATATTAACAAAATTAGGTATATGTTTTAAGTAAAGACAGATATCCTAGGTTCCTTCTAACCTACTCCTGTGTTCGTAGTGGTTATAAAGTAGGTAAAATAGACTGCGCGGAAAAAATCAAAACGGGCCTCTTATTTCGTGACGACAATAATACATTTTATTGTTTAAATAGCATTTATTTTTGTAGGAAACCACGTTAGGAAAATAGATTTCATTGCGACCGAGTAACAGATGCGAGAAGAAAGTTAAAAATTATAAAGATCAATGTAAAAGTTAATATGTCAACTAGAGAACTGAAAGTGATTGTGTATGTAGCATGAAGGTACTCTAAAAATATACCTTTAATATCTTTCGAGATTATAGGAATACGACGTGACTTAAGATTTATTTTACTCGCTCGCGACCAAACACGTCTGATTGATTAAATAGTGATATTTCCTTATTAAATTTCATAACAACACAGGCGTTGATAGCAAATACACAAATCCCAGTTGAATTTCAATATGAACATAAAATTAAGTATTACAAACATTAACAGATTTTATTTACATAAACCGAGTGCTACAAACCGTCCAGGTAATATGGACCACTATTAAACTATAATACATATACGCAATTGGAATGGTCATTACACAGGGCCCCTTGCACATGCTACGATTGTCTTGCGATTTTGTTGATCAGGACTTCTTCTTTTCTTACACACAATTCGTAAACTTCAAACGTCATATCTAAAGGCACAAACACATTTTGATCTGTTTCCGTAGTAATTCTTTACACAAAACAATACAAATTTATTTTACATTCATTTTTCTCTTTTTCGTCGTCAATACTGTTCATTTTGGTATTTGTCCTTTTATATGTAAAAATATCAAAGATTTTTTTACATTAACTTTGCCATTTTTATTACTTACTTACTGCCGATTGAGGAGTCTGTGATGACTCTGATTTCAAAGTATGTAATGCAAACATTCGTAAAACATTTTCAATTAAACGTAGCGTGTGCAATCGAGACCTAATCTTTTTATTAAATTCCACTTATCAATATAAATGCTGTACACATAATAAGACTAGTAACAAGGGGGCCTCGTGCACCGGCGAGCGACGGCTGGCAGGCGGAGGGTTACGTGGGCTCGTCTGAAGACATTAGCGCTTCGGACTGCTCGTCCAATTCTGAAATGTTTCTTATTGCCCTGGTAACCGAAAAATACATATGTTATATTAAAAATAATAAGCATTCCTTAACATAATGTTGATGATCAGTTCATACCTACTTGTTATTTACAGTATTTTCAGAGGATTGCTAGTTATTTTTAATATCATTGATTCTGATACCTGGATCGTAATATCTGTTGCATTATGTTAGAAATTCATGCTGTTGTATTTATGCTGTTATATTAGAAATTTATTTTGTGTGATCTAAGATAAGTATAGTTTTGATAATCATGATATTATATTATACTAGCTGTGCCCGCATCTTCGCACGCGTGGAAATCAGTATTTTCCCATTTTTGTAACATTTGGCATTGCTGGTCCATTCCTATTAGTCATAACGTGATGTTATATAGCCTTCCTCAATAATTGGACTATTCGAACCAGTAGTTCCTGAGATTAGCGCGTTCAACCGAACTAACTCTTCAGCTTTATAATATTATTAAAGAGTAAAGATGAGCATAGAGGTGTGAGAGACAATACTGACGAGAAGCCGTCGGTGGCGCGGAGCCGTTTGAGCAGCCACGTGAGCGGCGCCGGCAGCACGTCGTCCGCGGCGGCGGCGGCGGCGGCGGCCCAGCCCGCGCCCGCCAGCAGCGCCGCCCCCGCCCCCGCCACGCCCGCCCCGCGCCACGCCTGCACGCACGCCGCCGCCGGCATGCACAGCGCCAGCACGCCCGTTGCGGTGCGCGATGATGTCAACGAACGGCCCCTGCTCGCCGTTACGAATACCTTCCAATTGTCTTATATAATCCTTTTTGTTTTGTTCTACGATTAAAAATAAACTTATTCCGATGTACATCGTACTATAATCTAAAATGACAAAAGTTCCTGTACATAGTTTTAAAACCACGACGTATTGAGATTGCTTACAATTACATACATGAACTCACCATAACCACAATGATTCTAGCAGCAAAGGTCCTAGCGCTGCGTCGAGCAGCAGCCAACTCCAGAGCCGCGGCGGCGGCAACTCCACTCGCTCCACGCCGCCTGCCGCCAACAGACCCCACGCTACCCAGGCGAGACATCCGCACGCGCTGCCTACAACACCTAATCAACAACATTATATTGTGAATTCTTGTTTACCATAACAACAATAGGAGTGATCGTTACTTTGCTACACAGAACTAAGTTTTACCTTACTCTTATACCACAGTCAGACTGTATTCTATAATTTATCCATTTATCTATTTTGAAATCAGTGTAAACTATGTTATTTCAAAAATGTATGTGTCTATACAATCAAGAGTGTCACATATTTTTGCATAAGTAAAATAAATAGTAATATGGAGGTCTGATCTTCCAAAGAAGACAAATCTTACTCCTTCGTCTTGTTGAAAACTTAAGCAATAAAATAATAAAAGTAAAATAGATTTACCAACGAGCAGAAATGAGTTGATTCCTTCGCCCCTCCTCAACTCCTGACGAAAAAGCATCAGGTGAATGGAGTAGCACACAGCGGAGCCGAGCGCGGCCAGCACCGCCGTCCAGTCGCTCTGCTGGCTCTCTGATACCCCTAAAACCACCTGTGGACGTTATTTACTACCGATGCAGATGAAACATCTCAACTAAATACTTTGTAAAATTTTCACTGGACTGTTGAATCCCTGGTTAGTGACTGCTAGTGTGGATTATGATTGACTCACAAATTTTATGAGTCAGTAAGTTCCTTTAACAGTTTGTTTCTTATAACTTTGTTAGTGTGGTTGTAATTGGCTGTAAATATTTTTTAGTAATATATCTAACCATCATAATGACCTTTTGTTTACTGTGTAGCATGTGTAATATGTAACTAATAAAGAATATAACTTTTTCATGGGAAGATTAAGAGCATGAATAATGGTCTCATAGGAATTTCGAAAAACATCAAGCTAATTTCTGTTATCTTTAAATTGGCGTATGCAGTATAACTTGTATTGTATATGGTGGACGATTTATCGTTTGTGAGTCAATAATGCATGTGTACACTTACGAGTCCTGCTGCACTTAGTACGATGGCGAGGCATTTTGACAACGTGAACCGATCTTGCGGCACTTGAGCAAATATAGCCCCCAGCGACAGACTGAGCGCGCCCGTCGTCGACACGTACACGGTGGCGGACGACGTCGACGTGTGGAGCAGGCTCAGTCGGTAAAGATAATTCGATAGGAACCACTGGAACAACAATTGTATCCTATAATCGTTATTTAATCGGGGCATATTTTCTTATTTATTTATTTATACTTTATTGGCCACATAAGTACAAAATTTAAGGGACAAATGGCGAGCTTAATGCATAATGCATTCTTTACCAGCTAACCATTGAGCTAAACCGAGCCGTATTAAGGCGGCATCTACCACTTGGTAGTAGAAAGATGAATTTATTTCTTGTGTCTAAAGCAATAATCTAATACAGATCCCCTTGTACATTTTACACTTGTCATGTATTTTATGTTAATTTATAGGTAATCTCTGTAATAGTGACATCATTATTCTGATAGGGTAAGTACTAACAATTACTAACTGGGCTAATATCACTAACATTCCCATTCCTGCTGTCCTTTTACTAAAGAATACTCACCAACTAATTCTTAACACCTACACTAACTGAATTCATGCTAACAGTCAGCTACCTACATCCCTATTAGGAGTCGGTTACAGATGTCCATGGGCGGCAGTGGCCACTTGTGACTGCTGTCTGCTCGTTTGCTACTCTATTCTAATAAAAAAAAGTCCAATATTTTGTGAAACAAAATGTTTTTAACGGTATCTCAATAAAAAAATCACAATTCAATAACACCTAAATAACAATTGCTACAAATACGCAAATTAACCAACCGTAAAAGTATTTGCAGACGGACCCTTAACACTCCTACGGAATTTGCACGTGCGTCGCATTAAATGTATACTCGAACAGCGTTTCATCGCCGCGCTGGACTTACTATGAGTGCACCGTTAAAGTGTATCAGCTGTATACAGGTGTATGGTTACCGGTATACAAAAGACGACAGCGAGTCTCAAGTGGCGGCGCGTGGCGGCGGCGGCGGCGCGGCGCTGCGCGTGCTCCGTGGCGCGCATGGACGCCGCCCACGACAGCCGCGCCAGCAGCGCCTCGCCCGCCATCGCCGCCGACATTACTCGCACCTACAATTAACATTTCTATATATACTAGCTGTGCCTACAACATCGCCCGCGTGGAAATCAATATTTTCCCGTTTCAGGAACATAGCTACTCCACTGCTATTAGTCACAGCGTGGTGTTATATAGCTTATAACCTTCCTTAATAAATGGACTATTCAACACAAAATTATTTTTCAATTCGAACCAGTAGTTCCTGAGAATAGCGTGTTCAACGAAACAAACTCTGCAGCTTTATAATATTATAGAATAATAGAACCCACGCCTATTCCATATAGGGGTAGACAGAGACTAAAAATTTCCCCCGGCTATGGAGCTTCTCAAAGTACATTATGGGGTTGCTAGCCACATCCCCATTACTATGGTTTTCAATATTCTACATATCATATAAATATTGAAAGATTGTTATCTTTTCACAAGCTAGAAAGGATTGTGGACTTAAATGTACACACATTTTTATGGCCTCCAGACACAAAACAAACCAATGTTCTCATTACAAAAATATTTGTGCTTCCTGGAAATGGATTCCTCTAGTTTAGCAGTCAGGTTCTCTAAGCCTTGGATCCCTAGACCAGAAAGCCAGCCCATAGTATTGTAGTCTTATTTGAAAATGATATTATTTCCAATATAAATAATAGATTGGGGATCTTCACCTCTGCAACTTTATTAAATCTAACAGCTCTTGGGGCTGCATCATCACTGTCTGTGGTCTCTCCGGCTCGGACAGGTACAAAAGTGGAATCTCCCTGAAAGGTAAAATAGCCACAGTAAAAATTCCAGTTTCATTTGTTATAAAAAATCTTTATTTGCGACCTATTAGAAGGTATAAGAAACAGTGAGTGTTACTTCACAATATTAATATGTATGTGAGTTGCAGTCTAAGATAAAGCACACTTGCCTAGAAATACACTAACAATGGGTATATATTTTGTCATTTTTGATCATCTATTCTTTCCACATGTCAAAACCATCAGAGAATTGATAAAAATATTACTCTTACAAAAAGCATCTCTCTGAAATCTGTATTATAACCATTTAAATATGTCTACCTTTTCAACTATATTGAAATAACTTACCAAACTACTTGTAGCTTCATTATAAAAGTTTTCATCATCTGTTTCAGCTGTAGGTTCTAATAATTGCTGAAAACCATCATTTAATATGACCATAATGTTAGAAAGTTAATTCTTATGAGATATAATAATAATAAAATAATAATAAATACAATTCACAACACAATCCTTCTTTCTACATATGAAAAAGTTGCAAATGTTGTATCTGCCGTCAACTACAGACACATTCTTTGCTTGAGTCCAAAGTTATAAAATGTGTCAGTAGTAGTGTCTATCTATTGCCCATGACTCTCTAGAGTAGAGGAATATAAACAATGGTTTTTAGTACTAATAATATGATAGCATATTATTAAATAACTTACAGTATAATCTGTTGGTCGGCAAGGATCCCTAGTTGGTGGTGAGAAACAAAGTACTAATAAATAAATAAATAACAGTGAACTTCGCACATATGTGACAAGGAATGGTCTTTCCAGTTTTTTCTCCACATATATGTACTGAAAGAATAATAATGAATGACATGAATGACATAGAAAAATAATTGTGTGAAATTTACTTGATTATCACTGAATAATACTAGGTGGTATTTGTTACCTTTGTCAACTCAGATGATAGCACCCATAAAATAACAACCAAAAGTAACAGAAAAATGCCAAATGCAAATTTTCTTTTACTGAAATTCTGCGCATTATCCTTGTTTTTGTTATTTGAAGTCACACGAAAGTAATTGTGGCATAAAGTCAACATGAAGACTGAATTAATTATAGGTTCACTAGAAGGAAATACGTGCAGTAGTCTCACGGTTTCATTATATCCATAGTTCTTTGACAATTTTCCCATAAAAAGATCTTATAGGATGCAATAACTTCGATTATTCATCAGTTATAGTGGAAATTCGCATGAGTATTATCACTGAATTTTATATGATGGTAGATAATGAACACCTTAGCTTAATATCGATAATGCCTCTTTGGTTTTATTTTATATTGTTTTACCACCATTTAGAATTTGTAAATAACAGCTAATTGTTGTGGTGGTAATTACAATGATTAAACACGGTCTCAATTGCACATAATAAGAATTAGTGAAAAATGTTAAAAGTCAATGTCACTGTGACATTCAGCAAAGTTTACATTTCGTGTTATAGCAAAGCCAAGCTGCCTATACTTCCCGGGAAAATAGCGGCTTACTTATGTTTTCAATCCATAATCCATACTAATATAATAAAAGTGAAAATGTATTTTTGGTATGGAGATAGTTGAAAACCCAGAACTGCTGCTTTTTTCGAGGAAAAATATGTTAGTTCTACGCGAAAACACGTAATCAAATAAGCGCTATAGATGGCGTTACTGTGTGTTTGCCCACACGTTTGACAGAACTCGTTTTTCTAAATAGATTATAGGTATTATTATAGTAGTCTAGAACACTTAAATCCTGACAGTGTTCAATATGTAATGACTTCGTTTTGCTGACTATAACATGTAAATTAATACACTAGTAATCTACAGTTGTATCACAGTACATATACTAATACTATGGTTTATGTACAATAGATTACCTATGGCGTGACGTTTAGCCTATGTCCCTATGCCAGTCGGAATCGGAACAAACAAAGAGTAAAGTAATACACTGTAGATTAAAGTAAATTGGGATCAAATCACCACTTAGGTTGGCGCCGATAGTGTTAGTTTTTAATGTATATATAAGCAATATCATAATATTTTTGAAATAAAATTATTATGGACGCTGTGAAAGCAGTTGGCAAATACCTGGGTACACCAATAGGAACATTGTGTTATAATACAGACAGGGTAAATGAAGGATTAATGTCAAGTAAACATTTTTTAAAGCATATTTGAACTTTAAATACAAAAAGCGTTTTATTTGCAGGTTTTAACTACAGTACTAGATAAGGAGAATGTAGAAGGTTTTGCTAGTATCATATTGCGCTTAGCAAACCGCAGTGGAGCTAAAATGAGCCAAGAACAAATTTTACTTTGCTATCAGTGGTTAGAACACCTAGCCATGTATGCTAATCAAGCCATCTCTAACTCTACATTTGCAAAAAACTTTTTACAAGTTGGTTCTGGGTTTTGTATATATTTATTGCATTATTTTTCATTTATTCTAATAATCTTGATGTGTTTTTTCTTCTACTTTACAAGTTTGAAATAGGGAGGTATTTCTCATGTACACTCAAAAAATTCTGTTTTTTCTCTGCAGACACATTTTGTCCAATCTACACAGTCATCATCATCTTTAATTACTATCAGCCTCTATTGTTCCACTGCTGGACACAAGTCTCTCCCAAGGTGCGCGAGGATACTTGGCCTTCTGCTGATCTCATTCAGCCACCCCCACTTGCCCTCTTGACTGACTGACTTCTTATCTGCACAGTATCATTTTAAAACACTAACTTTGCGCATTGTACTTAGAAACAAAGATATAAATGGATAACTGTGTCTAAAAGGTTGTCTGTAAAAAAATATATTTGATTTTACATGTGAAAAACAAGGTATCAGGTACTTTATGTAATCTTTGATAACTACATATTGTGTGAGAGTTTCTGTAAATCAATCTTTGTCTATTCTCCTTTTGTGATTCTCACTTGATACTGCAATTGCTTGCCTTGCAACTTCTATTCAGGTTATTTTTATTTTCAGGGAATCAATAGTGCTTTAGGGAAGACAACATATTTAGCAGGAAACCATTTAACAGTTGCTGATATTGCCACATATCATGTGTTATATCCTTTAATAGTAAGTATTTATTTAAAAGCATTAATGCAAGTGATTTAGTTCTATTAAAAATCTAGGCATAAAGGTATATTAAGTTTGGATAGATAAGCATTAAACCCATTTAAACATTTTCATTATGTTTAGTAATTAGTGTGAAGTCAGAAATGAAAGCTACCATGTCTATCATGACTAATTTAATATTTAACAATTTTCAGGAATGCCTTACAGTTTCGGAGCAGGAATCTTTTATGAGTGTGTGCCGCTGGTTAAAGCATATACAGTCTCAACCAGAAGTACGTCAACATCGACCTCAGTTGCAATTAAAAACATTAAATCTATCAATTCTTGCACCGTCAGTGCATTGATAACATTCACATGATATATGTTTTATACTAGTATTATTGCAATGACACTTTTTGTTGAACAGATTAATGTGTAATACATTCATTGGATGCGGCTGCATACTGGGCCAGTAATGGTGGCTTCTGATTGGAGCTATGTGTAGTTTATGACTTGAACTTAATGGCATAACTTATGGCGGCCACTGGTGGCTTGTAGCCGCCACGAGAGGCCTAGTGTTCGATAGCATCAATTGTCATTGGAAATGTTTGCCTTTAAATTAGCAAAACTTTGTATAATTGTATTGATATTAAAATGTAACTGTATTGATTTTAAAATGGTTTGCATTTTGTTCATGTAATAAGATCCTGAGAAATATTAATACATTTGGATAATATTAGACACAAGCCTCACAGTGATTCCAAATTAAAAAGAATGCGTACTATGGTAACAACACTGCTGAGAAACCATACAGACTTAAAAATAAACACTTTATTCATTAGATAAATTTATACCAAAAACATCAAATACTTATTGAACATCACACAAACATTTCTCTGTAATGGAATTCAACCCCCCTATTTAGCAGTAAGGTTCACCAACCACTGCACTGTGTGGGTAGTCCCTGTCGAATTGAACAATGTCTTCGTTCTTATTAGATTTATAACCTGTCATTATTGGATACAGAACCCATAGAATGTTATGTATGATAAAATTTCTTTACTGTTCAGGTTGCAACTGTTTCTGGCATAAGATGTACTAAGCTAATAAAAGTATACTAGGATATAAAAATTGCCTCATTTTTATGTAATGTTGTTTGATATTTTTTATTGACATAAATTTATGGAAATAAATCTGAATTAAATTGAAGTTTGTATTCAAATGTGCTTTTTATTTCCACTTTGCTCACATCATATTATATTCCGAGTGGATTATTCATGATTGCTTGATGGATATGTTTAGCCGTACAGTCTTATTCTGGATTATTTTAAACAATTTTAAATATTCATTTAATGTAAGTTGTTACACAATTTAATTTTTATTGCGTATATGTAGAAATGTAACTAAGAAATGTTTCTCAAATTTTTACGTGTATGAAGTACCCCGATAAAAAGATCTATTAATGCAGATATATTTTCATCGTATTTGTCGTCGGGGTAAGCTGGGATTAAGACGTACACCGATGGCCTAGACTCCTTAGGGAGCTTTCAACAGAGGATAGGCCTTTTTAAATTATATAATGGCGTAATAGACAGAACATGCCAAATATAAAAAAAATATATACTATAGAGAAAAGACGATCCATATACCTATAATATCTAATTTCCGTTATAAATCCTGCTTCCACATTCCACAATTTTTCTTTCTATGATATCGCTATTAATGAAAACTCGGAGACATTCTGCCGACGTTAATGAGCAGGATATGTTGGTAATTTTTTTAGTCCTATTAATATGCTGATAAATTATATACTAAATGGAAAAGCTTAATCATTGTTTTCTTATTTTCTTTTTATTCCAGACATCAAAATGGGCTACACATTTGAAAGAATTTCCATTACCAAAGCAAATATTGCCTCACGAACTAAAGAATGTTAATCGCCATAAACCTGTTGTGTATCATCCTCAACCATTTGCATTTCCCGGCTATCCTGTTATAGTATATTTATGAAAGCACCAATTTTCTTCGTCTTCTGAAACAAATGCTTAAATTTTATCAATACAAGAGTATAAGAAAGACTTAAGTACCTAGTATGTATAGTATAACGAGATCATGTGACTGTTTAATTGTTCGCTTTCACAGTCATTTCGCACATCAGTCTCCACCTTTTCTATTCAGTTGACATTTAATTTAAATGACTAATTTAGTAGGAACCTACATAATTAGTTACAGAATTTAGTGTATAGGTATATAATTATATATCGACTTGAGGCTACTTGTTTTTACGTATATAAGTGTCCCCGGAAACCACAATGTAGATACCTCTATGTAGATGTTTTAGAGATAATAATATTAATATTTATTATACTTTTTGTAGTGGACAGTCAATTGTTAATATAAATTTACTACATATCCTTCTTAATTCAACGTTTTTGCAACAACACTCATATCGGGTAATGAGTAGATGTGTATGTATTAGGTACCTACAATATAAGTAATTATGTTAGTTAGGAAGTACCAACTTACGCTCTTATTTAATGATGAAGTACTAATATTATTTAATACGCACATAAACTCTACTCATATTGCAATACCTGTGTCTAATTCCTGAAAACATCAGGCACGAATTTGGTCCTCCAGCAACATGCGGGACAGGTGCGATGTCATTATTTCATACCAGAAGAAAACCGACGCTACGGACCCTACCACTATCAATTATCTTATCGCTTGTAAATTGGCGATTGATTGATGCACTAGAAAATAATTTAATATTTTATACTTGCGTATAGCCACGGAAAACAAGCAAATTGCAAATAATTAAGTGATCTGCCGTAACTTGTATTGTCTACCGATTTCAAAAAAGGAGGAGGTACTCAAGTCGTCTGTATATTTTTTTAAATATTTGTTGCTTAATAACTTTTTACTGGGTGAACCGATTTTGTTGATTTTTTTTTAATCGAAAGCTATTGCTTCCCATGGGGTCCCATTTTAATTTGGTTCAGTTCTGACAACGGCATCCATGAGTAAACGATATAAGTCTTAAATTTGCATTAAGCATGTACGCGACAAATGTACGAATAACTCAATATCATGCCAACCGATTTCTATGATTCTTTTTCTGTTGAAAGGTAGTTTCATAAAAATGAACTTCAAGGGTAGTTTCATAAAAATTTGGTCAGGTTCTGACAATGGCATCCATGGGAAAAACACATAAGTCTTGAATTAGCATTATATGCGCGACAAATGTACGAATAACTCAATTTCGTGCTCACCGACTTTGATGATTCTTTTTTTATTGGAAAGCTTATACTTTAAAGGTGGTTTAGTAAAAATTTGGTTAGGTTTTGATTATGGGATCTATGATAAAATAACGGAATTCTTCAATTCTTAGAGGCTAATCAACGCTACTTGGCCGAATTTCTTATAAGAGATCTTATAAGAATCGCTCATATCTCAATAGCCTATTGGAATTGTATGGCTATTGGGATATTTGAGTCATGTACCATAACGTGAAGTGGTGAAGTAATTGTCTTACTCGAATATGATGATTAATGGAACTCTTTAACGGCTTACAGTCAGGGTGCGATCTGTCGCAGAATTTCTGTCTGTAATCAAATTACTATGCGCTTACGTTAGTTGTTGTATTGCGACATGTAGCAAGCGTTCATATTATTGTACTTCAGATTCACTAAAAATAAACAATTTTAACAAAACAAAAACGAACTTCAAAAATTTACTATTCTAAAACTAATTAATAGGTATGCACTAAAAAGAAAAAAATAAATACGTATTCTTCAACAACTTAATAATCAACATACTTTTTGTACTAGGTACCTACCCACGATATTACAATGTAGGTACAATTATTGTTATTTTTGGAGTCGGTGTCAGCCCAGGTAGTTTTGTAATTATTTTTATTTTTCGAAGTATACTAATAAATCTGGCCACGCGTTGCGGTGGTTATATGTTTAATCATACTAGTGGTCGCCTGCTAGTCGAAATTCGACCATAATAAAAAATAATTCTTTGACATTTCTTTGGACTTTTTGTTTGACATTGACAACCAGAATG